>CATIWO010280177.1:0-11290 GCA_949673435.1 Macaranga tanarius | reverse complement strand
CATATATGACTTGTTAATCAAATTGTATGCAATGAGAGTTGGTGCATTTTGGTGGAAATACAATTGAATTCATTAAAGGTTATGAAATCACTTGGAGACAAGGATTTCTATTTAAAGGATTAAAAATTATAAACCTTGCATCGTAATTCAATGAATTTTGTTTATCTCTATAATGAAATGAGAATGCTTGTAGACTCTAAATGAAATTACCCTTGATTGACAATGAGAGTTGGTTTTAAGGACTTTAAGTTTAATTAACAATGAGAATTATATTTATGCCTTATACCATGTTTTATAATCATTTCATGTAATCATTTGTTTATTTCTTGTAATTCTTGATAAATTTTGAATTGTTGTTCTAATGAACCCTTTTTAAACTTAATATTTAGAAATATTATATTAGTTAGCATAGTTAGTAATTTATTAGAATACTTAGAGTTTTTCAACAATCTTTATTATTATTATTTGCCTATCCATCTAACTATCTATCCGGTTAATACTAAATTACTCCAAATTCCCGAGTGTTCGATACCCTACTTACTCTATCCTTAGTCTTAGAAACTAGTGTATTATAATTTGACCCACATCAAATTTTGGCGGCATTGCAGGGGAATTTGTATAGAATTTTTATTAACTTAGGGTAGAAAAAGTTTATTTTAGGCCTTTATTTTATTTTTGTTATTTTTATTTTTATAATAAATTGTTTCATTGATTTTTGATTTTGATTGTTTTCATGATAAAACTTAGTAGAAGTGCTAGTGATATTTTGCATTTTGAGCTAACTTTACGTGTTTTGTGTAGGGAACAAAGGCAAAGAAGAGTGAATTAACAAAATTTTAACTCTATGATGGAACCAGAGAGACGTACTTTGGGCGATTTTATTATGCCTAATATTTGGGTAATTTTGGAGGAATTGTGGCTCCATCAATAGCCAACAATAATTTTGAAATTAAACCAAACATTCATACAACTGGTGCAAAATAATCAGTTTATAGGTCTACAAGGAGAGGATCCATATGCTCATATATTGACTTTTCTCAATGTGTGTGCTACCTTCAAGATCAATAGAGTGACAGATGATGCGATAAGGCTTAGGCTTTTCCCATTTTCAGTCAAGGAAAAGGCACAACATTGGCTTGCTAGTTTACCTAGTGAATCAATTACAACTTGGGACCAATTGAAGCAAGCATTTCTTCACAAGTACTTTCCATCACAAAGGACTACCAAGTTTTGCAATGATATTACCAATTTCAACTAAAATGGAAGTGAGATAATCTATACAGCTTGTGAGAGATTTAAGGAGCTTCAAAGGCAATGCCCAAACCATGGCTTGCCCAATTGGATAATCCCTTTAATTTTCTACAATGGGCTGACGTATGAGAATAGAAATATTGTCAATGCAGCCTCTAGTGGGAAATGGATAGATAAAATGGCTAAGGAGGCTGTTATTCTACTTGAAGAGCTTGCATCTCAAGGAAACATGGGTGATGAGCCAACAATGGCAAAAGCAATAGGAGTTTTGGAGCTTAACACCATCAACTTGTTAAGTGCTAAGGTAGATGCTCTCACTAAGTTGATAAGTAAATATCAAGTTAATTCTATTGATAATGCTAATGTTGCTTGTGAGCTTTATAGAAAAATCTCATTCATATTCTCAATGCAATATGAATTCTAAAGCTAATGAGGATGTGAGTTTTGTGTAAAGAGCTTTTAACCAAAGAGGGGGGCTAAATTCAAACACATATAACCCTCAATGGAGAAATCATCCCGGATTTTCATGGTCAAATCCATCCTCTTAACTAGACCCTCCTTTTAACCTAATTTTTTCTAAACCACAAAACCTACCTGGTTTTCCTATGAAACCAGATCATCCTTCTTTCAATCAACCACCACCAAAGTCTAACTTAGAAGGTCTTATGGAGCAATTCATAAACCAATAATCAACCACCAACAAACAACATGAGGACTAATTCAAGCAACTTAATGCAAGAATTGATCAACTTATTTCCTAAAATAGAATCTTTCAAAACCAAATTGTTCAACAAGCCTCTTCAACCCCTCAACCTTTAGGAAGACTACCTAGTTAACTTGAATTTCAGCCTAAAGAATCTTGTCAAGTCATAAACTTGAGAAGTGGTAAGGAAGTTAGAGGTGCTTCATCAAGTAAGAAGAAGATGGTGCATGGGGATGATGATGAGGGTATGGTGGATTCAAAAATTGATAATGGTATGAAGGGTACAAAAGATGATAAGTTTGGAGTGGAAGAGAATACTAATCATAAAGAATCAAGCAAGCAAGGAGAGCCAAAGATTGACCTTAGAACCTTACCTTTCCCACAAAGGTTCATAAGGCGCAATATTGACAAGAAATTTAGTAAATTTCTTAATCATATGAAAGACATAACCATTACCATACCTTTTATGAATGCCATTAGAGATATGCCCTCTTGGGGTAAATTTTTGAAGGATGTTGTTAATCATAAGGGTAAGATGGAAGAATATGGACTAGTTTCACTAGTTGAAGAATCTAAAGAAATGTTCACAAGGACACCACCAAAACTCAAAAATCCAGGTTCTTTTATAATTCCTTGTAGGATTGGTGATATTATATTTAATAAAGTTTTATGTGATATAGGTGCAAGTGTGAGTTTAATGCCTTATTCCATTTGTGAGAAAATAGATGTTGGTGAATTGAAGCCTTCTACCATGTGTCTTTTTATGGTGGATAAATCTATTAAATATCCATTTGGTGTGTTTGAAAATGTACCCACCAAAGTGGGTAAGTTTATTATTCCTATAGATTTTGTAGTAATAGATATGGAGAAGGACCCCGAAATTCCTATATTATTGGGGAGGCCATTTTTGGTGACCGCGGGAGTGGTCATTGATATGAAAAATGGCAAAATTAAGGTGGAAATGAATAATGAGACCATAGTTTTTGATGTTTATAAGATGATTAAGATAACTCTACCTATTGAAGTTTGTGAAAGGATAAATTCACTTGTTATAATTGATGAATATGTGAATGATGTTGTATATGAGTATATAGGTAAGGACCCTTTGGCGATCTCTATATCATAAAAGGGTAAAGAGAAACATTCCAACAAGGAGGTTATAGCTTGTGTAAGAGTGTTGGAATCAACTCCATATACTTATCCTTATGGGTATCAAAGATATGAACCACTAAGGAAGGAGGACGATCCTAAGCCTTCTTCACCAAGTGAATTACCCAACTTGGAGCTTAAACCTTTGCCTTCTACTCTAAGGTATGCATTTCTCGATTATAATTCTCATTTTCCTTTTATTGTCAATTCTTTATTACCTCATGATGAAGTAAATGCTTTGTGTGATGTTTTGAATAAACATAAAGGTGTAATAGGATATTCAATTAATGACTTAAAAGGACTAAGCCCAACTATTTGTATGCACATAATCCTTTTAGAGGATGATGCTAAACCTACTATAGAAGCTCAAAGGAGGCTAAATCCCACTCTTAAGGAAGTGGTTAGAAAGGAAGTGATTAAGTTACTTGACAATGGAATTATATATTCCATTAGTGATAGTAAATAGGTAAGCCCCATTCAAGTTGTTCCTAAAAAGGGAGGCTTGACCGTTGTGCAAAATGAACATAATGAGTTAGTGCTTACTAGGACTATCACAGGTTGGCATATGTGTATTGACTATAGGAAATTAAACAAAGCAACTCGTAAAGGTCATTTTCCATCACTTTTTATCAATCAAGTTATAGAGATATTAACAAATTTTTCTTATTTTTGTTATCTTGATAGGCTTAGAGGCTTTTATCAAATTCCTATTCATCCCAAATACTAAGCTAAGATAACTTTTACTTGTCTATATGGTACTTCTACTTTTAGTTGTATTCCCTTCAGTTTATGCAATGCTCCTGCTACTTTCCAAAGATGCATATTTTTAATATTTAGCGATTTAATAGATGATTGTGTTGAGGTATTCACGGATGACTTTAGTGTTTATGGATCTAACTTTTCTAATTGTCTAGAAAATCTTTCCAAGGTTCTTGATAGGTGTAAGAAGCATGGACTAGTACTTAATTGGGAGAAGTGCCACTTCATGGCACAAGAAAGGATTGTTCTTGGGCATTTGGTCTCACAATGAGGTATTGAATTTGATAAAGCCGACATAGAAGTCATTGCTAATTTGCCACTTCCGAAGTGTGTTAAAGATATAAGGAGCTTTCTTGGACATGTGGGTTTCTATAGAAGATTCATCCAAGATTTCTCCAAGATTGCAAAGCCATTATGTAAACTACTTGCCAATGAGGTTGTTTTCGAGTTTGATGATGCATGCACGGATGCATTTGGGACTTTGAAAAAGGCTCTTACTTTAATACCAATATTGAAACCATCTAATTAGGAGTAACCATTTAAGATCATGTGTGATGCAAGTAACTTTGCGGTTGGGGCTGTTTTAGGCCAAAGAAAAGAAGGCAAGCCTTATGTGATTTACCATGCCAGCAAACTACTTGATGATGCTCAAATTAATTATACTACCATGGAGAAAGAATTGCTTGCTATTATTATGCACTTAACAAGTTTAGAGCATATTTTTTGGGGCAAAAGGTCATTGTGTATTCCGACCATGCTGCTCTCAAGTATCTTTTAAGTAAGAAAGATGTAAAACCAAGGCTCTTGAGGTGGATCCTTATGCTTTAAGATTTTGATTGGGATGTGAGAGATAAGAAAGGAAGTGAGAACCTTGTTGCAGATCATTTATCAAGACTAGATCAAGAGGGATTGAATAAGAATGATGATGGTGTGTCGATCAATGAGTCATTTCATGGTGAACATCTTCTTACTTTGGTATCTAAGCACTTCCATAGTTTGTGGATTTTGCAAACTACCTTGTAAGTGGAGGTCTTCCTTACGGGCTTAATTATAGGCAAAAGAAGAAGTTCTTGCATGATAGTAAGTTCTACTATTGGGAGGAACTATTGCTTTACAAGAGATTTGGAGATGGTTTGATTAGAAGGTGTATTCCTTAAGATGAAGTCCAAGCTGTATTGACACATTGTCGATTCCTTGGATGCAGGCGGACACTTTGGTGCATCAAAAATAGCTTCTAAGTTACTTTAAACTAGTTTTTGGTGGCCTACTTTATTTAAAGATGCCAGAGATTTTGTGCTTAAATGTGATAGATGCCAAAGAATGGGTAATTTGTCTAGGAAACATGAGATGCCTTTAAAAGGAATTCTTGAAGTAGAAATTTTTTATGTTTAGGGCATTGACTTCATAGGTCCCTTTCTTAGTTCTTTGGGCTACAAGTATATATTATTCATTGTTGAATATGTCTCAAAATGGGTAGAAACAATAGCTACTATTACTAATGATGCAAAGGTTGTCAAGAAAATGCTTAAGAAAATTATTTTTCCAAGGTTAGGCACTCCTAGGGCATTAATTAGTGATGATGGTTCACACTTTTGAAGTCATATGATTAAAGTTCTTTTGAAGAAGTATGGGGTAAAACACAAAATGGCTACTCCACACCACCCACAAACAAGTGGGCAAGTTAATGTGAGTAATAGAGAGATTAAATGGATTTTAGAGAAAATAGTTTCTTCATCAAGGAAGGATTAGGCATTGAAGTTAGATGATGCCTTGTGGAAATATAGGACAACCTTTAAAACACCCATTCGCCTTACTCCTTACCAATTGATCTATGGGAAGTCTTGTCACTTGCCCATAGAACTTGAGCATAAGGCTTATTAGGCAACAAGGGCTTTGAACTTTGATTTGAAGAAAGCGGGAATGAAAATGTTACTTCAACTCAATGAATTAGAGGAGTTAAGGATGAATGCTTGTGAGAATGCAAAGTTGTATAAGGATGGTACTAAATTATGGCATGATAAGCATATAGCTAAGAAGAAATTCCATGAAGGTGACCTTGTTCTACTTTATAATTCTAGATTGAATTTGTTTCCCAGTAAATTGAAGTCAAGGTGGTTGGGTCCTTTCAAGGTTGTCAAGGTTCATCCTTATGGGTCAATTGATATTGCTAATGACAAGGGAGAAATCTTCAAAGTAAATGGCCATCGTCTCAAGCCTTATTTGATTGATGAAGTAATTAATCCAAAGGAATCAATCTCTCTCTCTACACCTTGAGTACTCAGAGGTACAGTCAAGCTATAGACTATTAGATTTAGCAAGGTATTAATTTTATATTATGTTTATTTTATTGCTTTATTTTACTTGCTTATTTTGATTTAGTCTATGCTATTTTTATTCTAATTATACACATTTACACATTGTTTTTCTTTCATTTAATTTTTGTCTTTTAATGTATATATAGTCATTTTAAAAAATAAAAATAAAATAAAATAAAATTTATTTTTTTGTCTTGGCTCTATGTCGAGTCGGCACTTTTGTGTTGATTCGTAATAGAGTCGGATGGTGCCGAGTAGGCACATGCATACTACCTCACCCATCCTCAAGTTTTTCACGCGAGCTCTGTGTCGAGTCGGCACAGCATGCCGACTCATAACAGAGGCTCAGCATGCCGAGTCGGCACTTCACCCACACACTTTCAATTTATTTATTTATTATTTTATTTATTTCTTTTCTTTGTAATTTTATATTGGTTCATTTATTTCATTCTTATTTATTTTTCCTACTTTTTCTCTATTTCTTTTTATCTTGTTGTATATTAAACCTATTCCAAATTTGAATTAATGTTGGAAAGTCATGTTTTTTCCCAATAAGGACACAACTTTTCAACTTTGTCATAACCTTTTGTTATTCCCTATTTATAACTACATTGACTACTACTTTTATATTCCCTAGTCCCCTTTTTTCATCTCCTTTTTCTTCTATTTAAACATCACTAACATTTTCTAACTCTTCATTCTCTACACTTTTGCTTTTCTATCAAATTTCTTAATTCTTAGTTTTTCTTTTTCTTTTCCAACACCCACTCTCTCTTTTTTTCTACCGTATCCAAATTTCTTCATCTCTTTTTCTCTCTTTTTATTTTCTTTCTTCTATTTTCTTTACTTCTCTGCACTCTTTGACATAGGAAGAACTAAAGGATCTTCATCTTCAAGGCTAAGGAGGGATGATCAAGATGAGGAGGAGCATCAAGAAGAGAATTTGAAACTCACATACCAAGCTAAGTTTCCTATCCTCTCTCATATTGAAGGTGGTCAATTTACTAATTTTAAATTTAGAGAAATTATTGGTTGCAAGTATATTCATGCCTCTTTACTTCAAGATATTAGTATGCATGATTCGTTTAATCAACTATTGACTACTTGTGGTCTTAAAAAATTTGTATCTATGCATGAACACACATTTATTGTCTTGATTATGGAATTTTATACATCCCTAGATGTTAATCCTAATGATTCATATATCCTTAAGTTTAGGATGTTAGGCAAACCCCACCAACTTACCTATTCTTTCATGCAATGTGTCTTTATTTTTAAAAGAGATGGAATGTGTAATAAGCCCAAGTCTTTTAATGTTGATGAATTTTGGACTTTTTTTGACCAATTTGCCACCTCCTTTTCACCCAAAGAAAGGTAAAGCTATGTTTATTAAGGATTTGAAGTATTGGCTTTTGCATAAGGTACTTTATTGTGTTGTGCTTCATAAATCTGAATTTAATCGAGTTTCGGCTCAAGAAATATTTTTAATGTGGCGCATTCGTAATAGAAAATAAGTATGTGCTAATCGTAAAGACGTTCCTTTGATACATGGTCATGTTATTACAATCATTGCCGAATCTCTTAATGTTGATTTTGATGCACTTAACCGTGTTGTTGTGTGTTCTTATTTCATTAAGCAAGCTTTTGTGAGAGGTGAAGTTGTATATGCTTCTTTCCATTTTATCCCGGCACACACATGGTCTTATTAAGAAGGCTATTCCCCATCCATATTTTATGGGTGATCAAGGTGATGAGGAGCATGTTCAAGTAGCACATTTTGGAGATGTTGTTCATGAGGAGGTGCCAAATGTTGGAGATGAAGAGCAATAAGAAGATGTACCCCAACATGATGCACCTTTTCCTTCTTACCCTATGTAAGGAGGTGCTAGTGGCTCTTCAAGTCAAGAATTGCCCATTTGGGAGCAAGTGGTGGAAAAGCAACGAGCGATGTAATGCCAATTGAGTGGCATGAAGGCTTTCAATCGCCAACTTGATCGTCACCAAAAGAGAATGGAGTACAAGATGCAACAATACTTTGCACGTTACGGGCATACCATTGACTCTCCACCACCATCTCCTTCGTAGGATTGAGGGAGTATTTCTTTTTTCCTACTTTTTCTTTTATGTTTCATATTAGGGACAATGTGTATTTTAAGTGTGGGGGAAGGGATGTTAGTAGTGAAGGGGTAGTTACTAGTAGTTATTATGCATGTTAGTGTTTATATTTTATTTAATAGTTGTTATGTATGTCGCATATTGTCATTTTTTTATGTTTAGGTTGCATATTGCCATGTTTATTTTGCATTATTTTATCTTCTCTACATCCATAAGTAGCCTATTTTCTATGTTTATACATGTTAGTGTTTTATGTTTTATTTAGTTATTGTTATGCATGTTGTATATTGTCATTTGTTTATGTTTAGGTTGCATATTGCCATGTTTATTTTGCATTATTTTATCTTCTCTACATCCATAAGTAGTTTCTTTTCTAGTTCATTTTGATTTTAATTGAAGTTTTACTTTTATGCCATATTAATATTTAATTTTTTATGCTCAATTGATAGAATTTTTAAGTTTCAAATAGTATAGTCTTTAAGTTTTTCTTATTGTCTCTTTTTATTGCTTTTAAAATCTAGAGAATTTTTAGTCCACTTTCTAACTTTGCTTAAGGTTAAGATGTTAAAGTTTTAAGCTTAAGTTTCTTAGGACTTAGGTAGTTTAAGGGAAACTGTAGCCATAATATGAAAGACTAGCATTTCAATAATGGATGAGGATACAAACAAAATGAATGAATGATGAAAATGAAAAAAAAAACAATTATAGAAAATTTATGCTTGTTATGTGATGTATCTTGAGTAAGTTGTGTGCAAGTGAGTTTGCAACTTAATTGCATTCAGTCAGAAAGAGTATGTGACATTGCAAGTATATAAAAACATTTAGTGGGATGGAGTATAAAATGCACCCACTAGAAAAAAAAAGAAGAAAAATATGTCTAAAAATGTTATGAGAAATGTTAGTTTATGCGTGTGCTTGATTCTTGTCCCAAAGGCTACTTTTGTTTTTAGAAATCCTAAGTTTGAAGAATGAATATTTTGACTAGATAGCTTGGTTAGGACCTTGACTTTTTATTTTTTATTTTGTTATTAATAGATTGAGATAATGTGTTAAACTTATTGCTTATGCTATGAGACTTGCCTCCTCTATCATTGTTGAGCATTGAAAGTTATTTGTTAACTATCTTTTTCTACAACATTTCTTTCATTATTAGAATGACTTGTTAAGATGGCTACATTTCTTTTGGAGAGGATGAAATTTTTATTGTTTTTCTTACTTAGATTTTTATTTCTTGTTTGAGGGCAAGCAAGGTCTAAGTGTGGGGGAATTTGATAGTATACAAAATAGTATAGTAATTTAGGGTCATTTTGTTGACTTTTTAGTTAATTCGCATTTGCATTGTATTTAATTTTTATGTTATTATTATTATTTATGTGTTTTTTGTGTGCTTTAATGTTATTATATGATTTGTAGGTTCTTTTGGACTAATCTCAAGCTTGAAGTTGCTTTAGAGTGCAATGGAATGAAGTTTGGTTTCTAAAAAGTCAAGAGAAGCATTTTAGGAGCCGTGCCGACTCACGACAGTAAGCGGCTATGCCGACTCGAGCCAAAGAGAGGAAGGCTTGTGCCAACTCATTTCACTATACCGAGTCGGCACAGAGGGCATGCGTGCCGACTCACACCTGACTCGACATAGTGTGCCGAGTAGTTTAGGCACCTTTTCTTTGCCCCTTTTCCAATTTGACCCCTCTCCGAAAGGGTACGAGTTTTGATGTCTAGGAGGCCTATAAATACAGGTATTGGCTATATTTAAGACACAATTATATATCAGAAAATAGTTAGTTATTTTATTTTAAGTATTATTAGTGCAATTCAAAGTATCAAGAGAAGATCAGTCAAGCAAGTCAAGAATACATCAAGAAGGATATCTACATTCAAGTTCTATATTTCTCTCTATTAGTACTTGATGTTTATTATACCTTTTTATTGTTGTTTTATGTTTAATATGTATCTTGGCCAAGCCATTGTTGTTAGAATTGCAAGGAAGAATGAATCAATGAATTATATCTTTTATTTTATGTTATATGAATGATTTGATTTTAATTATGAGTGTGAATATGTTGTGTATGATTGGCCACCATAGATGACTTGTTAATCAAATTGTATGCAATATATTAATCCTATGACTATGAACTTTTATAAGGCATGTACTAGATAAGTTTGTCACTCATATTATCAACTCTTGATAATAAACTTATCTAACATTGTACTAAGGTTAAATATTCAAATAAACAAACACTTTAATCCAAATGAATATTTCATTGCCATTGGATAAATATACAATGTCTATATACATGAATGGCCATAGGGCACATCTATACTAACAATCTCCCACTTGCACTAGTGCCATTTGCTATAATATCTAAGACCCATCTTCTTAAGATGGTGGTATAACTGCAGTTGTGTAAGCGCCTTAGTGAGTGGATCAGCCACATTGTCGGCTGAGGCTACCTTCTGCACGAGGACATCACCCTTTCCAACAAGCTCCCTAATAACATGATAGCGCCTTTCGATATGTTTGGATTTCTGGTGAGGCTTCAGTTCCTTTGCCAAAGCAATGGCTCCATTATTGTCGCAGAAGAGAGGAACTGCTGACTCAATGGAAGGAACAACTCCTAGTTCGCTGACGAACTTTCAAATCCAAACAGGTTCCTTAGCAGCATCCGATGCGGCTATGTACTCGGCCTTTATAGTAGAATCAGCAGTGATACTCTGCTTGGAGCTCTTCCAGCTCACTACAACTCTATTACAGGTGAAGACAAACCCAGAGATAGACTTTCTATCATCCACATCCGACTGGAAGTCAGAATCTGTGAAGCCCATAAGCTGTAAGTCACCTCCTTCATAGGATTCACTTTTGTTCTTCATAAGAAATAAGTGCCCATACCTTGATAGATCATCTATAAAGGTAATGAAGTAGAAGAAGCCACCTCTAGCCATTTCCCTAAATGGCCCACATACATCACTATGTATGATTTCCAACATATCTTTGGCTCTT
>CATIWO010280078.1:0-12679 GCA_949673435.1 Macaranga tanarius | reverse complement strand
AGTATATCACTCTATGCCTCGAACTAGATGGGTACCAAGTTGCACGAGGAAATCAGGCGCCATTAAAAGATTCCCGGGTTACCTCCACACTGTCTCATTTGCGTCTGTGAATATTGCATTGTGCTGCTCTATGAGGCACTGAACAACCTCAATAGCACCAAAGTCCATAGGTGTACCATCGTCCAAGGGAATGGCAGATGAAGCATCTGTACTTTCACCCTCTTCTGTAACCATAAGAGAAGAAGAATGAACATCAATTAATTCAGTTGGCTTTTAATTTTTCTTTAATTATTCTTTTACCACATCACCATAAGTTTTACCCATCCATCACTCTTTCTAGTTGAACGTAAAGAAAATGAACAGCAGCACAATATATGTCCCATCCCAGCCAATTAACTGGAGTCGCATCTCTTTTCTTAATCTTTTCCATACTGATATTGATTGGCATACGACTCACCTGAAAGCATGTCCCATTCACTGTAAGTAGGTGGATCCATTCTCTTCTTGGAATTTCTTGATGGTTGACTCCAATATTGCCTGTAAGACTCTGGCTTCTGCTCTTTCTGCCACATTATCACAGGTGCTATTTCCATAGCAAGGCTTCGTGCATCCATCTGCAGGAGACAAAAAAACACACACAATGTTTTCTAAGATACCTATCAAACACCCAAAAAGTCTAGCCACCTCTATCCATGATTATATTGATGAAAGGAAAGCCAAAAGGGCCAGGAGACTAGACTATGTTTACTGTAAGGTTAATGACAGCCTTAGCCAGTGACAAGAAGATAACAGAACACATTATACATAGATAGCAGATCTATCAAATAAATCATGCACAACCAATAAAGAGACATCATCTCATTATGTTTGGGGCACGAATGATCCAAAGAAACCTGCAAATAGCATCCATTTGCAACATATGCAACTAAATCAACATGTGGATCCTGCCTTATGCAACCACCAGCAGCTTTTGTTTGGGCAGGAGAAGGGTTTGGGGAGAGAGAGAGAGAGCTTGCCTTGTTAAGAAGTGATTTCTGGCTGACACGGAGCAGCAGTGCAGTGATGAATTCCAAAGTCATGTAGTTTACAGTAGGAAGCCTCTTCAGGATGTTTCTCATTGCATGTATGCTAGAACGAGCACCTTTAATCTCATTATATAGCTCAAATGTTGCTAGGGGTTCAGGAAGGCTTGCAAGATAACATTTGACAAGAGCTGCCACATCAAGTGGATTTACACCTTCTGGCAATGAAGCACTGGAATCTACAACAAATTCAAAACAACATGACATGAATAAAATACTAATTTCACCATGCTGCATAATGTGATAATCATTCCTGAGCAGAAAACCATTCAGATACCTTGGTTGTATATAGAAACCAATTGCAGAATAACCTTCTCATCTCCTTCATCCTTAAACAAGTATATTGAGTTTAATCCTAACAATGAAAGCAATAATAATCAATCCCAGCCCAGAATCAACATGGAATAATGGATGAATGCTAATCTATTTCTCTGATTCTCATATCATTACCTGATGATATGAGATAATCTGCACATTTAACCAAAATATGGGGAACAGGCCTGCTGGATTGTTGTCTTTGAACAGTGACTTCAATTGGAACTCCAAATACTGAACATGCACAGGGTAATAAGCATAAATCAATCATTACAAATTCAGGATGCAGGACACTTGCATTATATTGAAATTCAAAACTAATCCTATATTCCCAAAAAAAAAATGTAAACTGATGAATGCCCCTAAAACTAATGATCAATAAGATTTTTGAAAACACAAGACTAACATTAGATGCTAGAGTAATTTTGGACAACAAAAAGCAGGTAGTCCCAAATATTAGCAACTTGCATGCATTGCACAAGTGAAATTCAACTCATGCAGGACAAAGTTCCAACAAATGAATCTGATACCAATATATTTAACTTTGAAGTGGAAGAAGACGGACAGAATCAAATAAAGGAAAGAACTACCCTCATTAAACAGGTGGGATGTTTGATTTAATACACTTACCATCAGTGCTTGCAACTCCCTGTAAACGGACAGCAAAAAGAGATGATTAAAACGTGTCACTTGCAATTTATGAAGAAAATGAAATCATCAAAACAATATGTAGCCTCAAAATCTCATACCTTCTGCCATCTTTCAATATCAGTCAAAATTGTCTTGCTTTTTTGTGCAGTCTTTTTGGCCACCTGCGGGAAATGCACCATGTCAGATATGTGGTTTATCAATCCTTGCAGTCCATAAACCTATTGTAAGTTCAAAACTGATGTGGACAAGTGTGAGCCTTTTTTTTATCACAACCATCCTTTCAAGTATCAGTTCCTCAGCTTTATACCACATATTTTATCATAGCATGAATATAAGTTCATTAAAACTCCACAAAGTAATGCAAACTTCAGTATGCCATAAAAATGATATCTAATACTAGAAACTACCAGTCCATCATATGCTAATTCCTCAGCCAACAAAAATTAATGACCTTCCATGCTCCATATGTGAAGTGCAGGAAACCTCTATGATGACATCCTGATTGAGCACTCGAGTGCATTGGGATTAAAAGAGGATATACATGCCTTGACAAGGAAGGCGGAAATCTACTACTACGATTTATAGGACCTTATTTCATATAATTATATATGCAGTGCTATCTAAAAAAAGCGAGAAGATTAGTTTCAGCCAAAGCCAATAATGCATAGATCAGTCATATAAATCTTACACCTTAAACAATAAAACTTTAGTTGAATGAAAAATAACTATCTTATACCTCTTCAACTTTTGTCTTTCCAACAACAACTTTATCCTTTGTATCCGACATGCCTTTTCTCAAGAACATGCCAGTGGTAGCAGCTGCAGTGATTAAATGCTCCTGTAAAGCATGCCTAGTTGCTGGCTCCCGAAGAAACGCCCAGCGAGTTTTAACCACTGACCCAACTCGTTCTGCAACATCAGCAACATTACCTTTCGCATCCTTCGCAAATTCTCCCACAAATGTCCCAGCTGACTGCCCAGCTTCTTTGAGCTTCGCCCCTGCATTCAAACAACAACTAATGCAATAAAAAAAACGGAGACAGCAGATTACGAAAAACTTCAAAAACAAATGCAAAGCATACCTGAAGAAGAAAATAATACAGTGGCCTTCTCCTGCCACTGAGGTGAGCCGGCTGAAGGCATTACAACAACCTACGAAATCAAATATCAAATTCCAAATCAATACAAAAAAAAAAAAAAAAGATGTTTCCAATCAGACAAAAAAAGAAGAAGTAAGATTCCGCTAAATATCAATCTTTTGTTCCTATTAGTAAAATTGAACTAAAGACAAAACCAAACATAACAAGAAACGAAAACAACAGAAAAGTACGTATCTTAGATTCCATTTTTGATCAAATAACATAAAAATTGAAGGAAACCGTTGATAAAAGACAGCCATAAATATCAAAAAAAAAAAAAAACTTTATAATTAACTAATAATTATCAATCCCATCCCTCCAACTCCAATTTTCCAGCAACCAAACAACAACAGATTAAAAAAAAAATCCAAAAAAATTACCAAAAACCAATCCGCATACGCACAAAAACACCTAATTTTGTAAAAAAAAATCGCCGCGACCTTTTTTTCTTCAAAAAAAATTGAAAAAGCTAAAAACGAATATACCATTAAAAGAAAAGCTACAAAAAAAGATTTTAAAAAAAAAGATGGTACCTGTTGTATGTATAGATTGAGGAAGGAGAAGCTCAAGAAATATTAAGGTTTCAAAGACTTGAAAGAAAAAGTTGAAGGAAGTGGTTCGTTGTTTTTTTTTGGCTTTGGGCTGCAGAGAACAGAGAAGATCGTAAGAATATTTTGACTTTTCTATTATTGTTTAGTCAGAGAATTGAGTTGAGGTCGCTGCCTAATTAGATATAGCCACGTGGACAGTACTCCGAAAACACGCGGATGTCTGCGATTGCAGCGTATATTTTCCTTGTTTCTTGATGCTTCTAGTCTTCTACCAACGGATATAACGGCTCTCCTCTTGTTTCTCTCTGTTGGAACTCTATATATATATATATATATATATTTTTTTTTTTTTTTCAAATGTTTTAATTTCATGGAAAACTCATATTTTTAGTGCTGTATAAATATTTGTGATGTTATGGTATAAATGAATGAATAATTGTAAAGCTTGGCATCAAATTTCATATAATATATGGAATACTTTTGTTCATTTTAAATGTATTGAATTTAATAATTCAGTTTATAACAAATAATATATATTTATTATATTTTTATTAATTACATATAAAATAAACAAATTATTTGTTAGATAACTATAATTTTAATGTAAGACGCAATTTATAAATTTAAATTATTGCAGTGACAGAATATTAGAATATTTTTTTACAGTAGGTTACTAGGTTTTAATAATATTTGGTATGTAAATAAAAAATGGATATATATATATAGATATTTGGGAAACTTAGTTGTAATTTTCTTGTGTGGACTAAAATACATGGGCGGAGGTTTTGGAAAGATACAACTTAGAGGTGGTCCAAATTGATTTGATTACGTGCTTGACATAATAGGAGAAAGTGACAACTTTATATCTATTGATTGAAAAGTTGATTAATAAGGTATATAAATTGTTTGTTAGCCCTCAACCATACTATGATTAACTCAAACTAGCCTGGTCATAATTATTTACAATAATAACATCATGTCCTGCACTTAGGCAAATACTCATTGTGAGCAATTTGTTCATGTAAACCTAATGTCGTCACCTTTTATTTCTTTTTTCAATTCTTCTTTAATCAATCAAGGCATGCTTTAATTGAATGGTCCAGAAAGCTAGTACCTTACGTTTTCATAAAATATGAGAGTCCAAGAGTCTGTATAAGCACATTTTCTGTAACCCAAATAGAATTACAGTAGATAACAACAATTCATTCGCATTTATAAGGACCTTGTCAACTTCCAATATATGGTACAACATGGTAACTCACAAAATACATTTTTATATTTTCTACTAGTTTTATATGGCTAAATAGTATGGCATTCATGATGTCTCCATAGCTTAATCAGAAGCTGACAAAGAGGGATGCAGGATTCAAGTTGTAGATTACGTACAATATAAGAACATTTAAAGTTGCAGATAGTAAAAAAATAGCAGTCTTCCTTGACTAATGGAGACATCATCACCATCATTGCAACATAGTCAAACGAAACTGTAGTCTACACCATGAACTTGATAGAAGCACGTGTGGCCAGACTTGCGGGTTTGGACTTTAATAGGTTTCTTTATCATAATATGTAATCAAGAAAGACCAGTTAACTTATTTAAAATGTTATATGAAATAAGCTGGAACAGGCAAATCCATTGTATCGGCATCTTGTTTTCTTGTTTTTTGGCATGAATTTGTTCCACATCGAAGTGGAGATGAAGACAAGTTGGCTCTGTTGTATAACAAATTCAAAACACAGTATATAAGAAATTTCATTCACTTCATTTAGTTTGATTACAATGATGATAGAAACTATATATAAATTTAACAGTGCCTTTGACACTATCTTCAGGACTGAGCCTGGAATTGCCATGGATAATGATTTTTACAAGGATACAGTTTGATCACCTAGCTCCGCTGCCATAATACTCCCAACCATTATCTGTGACACAAACATCTGCACAGCCCCAAATAGAAACAATGCACTTCTTCATAATACTGCAATAGTAACTCACAAAATGCATTTTTACATTTTCTAGTAGTTTTATTTAGCTAAATAGTATGGCTCTTACTAAAAGCATTAAAGCTTGATAGAAATCATGGTTGTTGCTGCTTAGATCTGTCATCTACTTCCCCTACTATTTTCTTCCAAAACCAATGCTCTTTCCACACTCTATCCATCACCTCAATTGGCATATTTTTAGTCTCAGGCAACAGAAAGTACACAAATGCAGTCATCACTGCAACCCATCCACCGAAAAAGAAGAAAATCCCGGACTTGAAGTGGCAGAGCATTGCTAGAAAAGTCTGTGCAACAATGAAGGTGAAAAGGAAGTTCACTGCCACCACAATACTTTGCCCTGCTGATCGAATCTCAAGCTGGAAAATTTCACTAGGAACTAGCCATCCTAATGGACCCCAAGACCACGCAAACCCAGAAACATATATGCATATCATAATTAATACCACATAAGCATACCCTTTGCTTATGCTGCCATGGTCACCTAGCTCAGCTGCCATAGTTCCTCCAATCGCAACTTGTGACAGAAACATTTGTGTACCTCCAAATATGAACATGGCTCTTCGACCGAGTTTGTCTACTATAAGCATTGATATAAATGTTGCAGCTGTGCCTACAACCCCAGCTATCAGAGCGGACGTGATCAGTGAAACACTTTCGCTTAGACCAATAGTCCTGAATAGTATTGGAGCATAAAATGAAATGACATTGATACCTGTTACCTGTTGGAAAAATGGTATTGCTATTGCCATTACTAGTTGTGGCCTGTACTTTCTTTGAATGATGTTTTTTAATGGGCTGTTAATTGAAACTGAGCTTGCTTTAATTAGATCGTCAAGTTCTGCTTGAACATCGGTTGTGCCTCGAATGCGTTGTAGCATATCTTTAGCCTTCTGGGGGTCATTGCAGCGCTGAATTAAGCTGTTGGGTGTTTCCGGGAGGAACAATGCACCTACTGTTAGGATTGAAGCTGGAACTGCAGCCATTGCTAGAGAGATTCGCCACCCCCAACCCCCTTCAATCTTCTCAGTACCGAAGTTGATAAAGTTAGCTGAGAGTACCCCAATTCCAACACAGAGTTGGAAGCCATTGTTGATTGCTCCTCTGGACTGTGGTGGTGCCATTTCAGAGAGGTACAGGGGAACAGACTGCAGAACAAAGTAACCATAAAGTCATTAAAAATGGCTTAATATGTGTCAATGAAATTGATTCAGAAGTCACGAAAGGTTACCTGATTTGCAAACCCAACCCCAACTCCAAGAAGGACACGACCGAATATTAACATGTAGATATTTGTAGCAGCACCATTGAGAGCTGAACCAGAAAGGAAAGCAGCACCTCCTGCAAGGATTGATGGCTTGCGTCCAAAGTTCCTAGTGACCGAAGAAGCAAAGAAGGAAGCAACAAGACCAGCCAAATAAAGTGAAGATGTGAAGGAGGTCAGAAGTTGGCTGTCAAATTTGCAATAGTTGCTAATCTCAGTGTCTTGCTTCATTTTAGTGTAAACATCTGGAAAAAACTTTCTGAGGAATGGCTCCATGGACGTTACTCCACCTTCGCATTTAAGTAACAAAAAACATTATCAAAATAGCTTTATCTTCTTCATTAATTAAAAAAAAAAAAGTTATCTATTGAAAGAAACAAGAGGGTTTCTATTGGTACAGACCTGAAATTCCAATATCATATCCAAAAATAAGTCCTCCCATGGCAGCTATGGTACAAGATACGATGACAAACGAGGTGATCCTGCCATTATACTGGGCTTTTTCGCTCGTAATGGCTAATCCTACTGCCATAGCTTAATCAGGAACTGCCAGGGGGAGATGTGGGAATCAAAATATTGTAGATTACGTACAATATAAGAGCATTCAAAGTTGCAGATAGTAAAAAATTAGCAGTCTTTCTTGACTGATGGAGACATTATCACCATCATGCAATATAGTCAAACCAAACTGTAATCTAGACAGTCAACTTGATAGAAGCACGTGTGGCTGGACTTTTGAAGTTGCAGGTTGGAGCTTTATCATAAACGTAATCAAGAAAGACCATTTAACAACTAACAACTAGTGGGATCAGCTGACAAGAAGTTGTTCTCCCTTAAGTGTGGTCTTGAGTTCAAGCGTGGTATATGCAGTGAAATATTATCTGGAATAAGCTGGAACCAGAAAATCCAATATATATACAGCTTGTTTATTTGTTTGTGGCATGATGAAGACAAAGTAAGAAATTCCATTCACTTCATTTAGTTTGATTACAATGACGATACAAACTATATTTACATTTAACAGTGGCTTTGACACTATCTTCAGGACTGTGCCTGGAATTGCTATGGATAACGATTTTCACTAGGATACAGTTTGATTACTCTTTTTCATGCTGCTTCCATTTTATTAATTCCCTCAGCTGCTTCATCTCCTACAATTTTCTTCCAAAACCAGTGCTCCCTCCATACTACATCCATTTTCTCCAGTGGTACATTCTTCGTCTCTGGCAGCAAGTAGTGTACAAAGGCAGTCATCACTATAACCCATCCTCCAAAAAAGAAGAAAATTCCAGACTTGAAGTGGCAGAGCATAGATAGAAAAGTTTGAGCAATAATGAAAGTGAATAAAAAGCTTACTGCCACCACAATACTTTGTCCTGCTGATCGAATCTCTAACGGAAAAATCTCACTAGGAACCAACCATCCAAGAGGACCCCATGACCACCCAAATCCGGCCACATAAATACAGATTAAAGTCAGAACTATAAAAGCATACCCTTTGCTTATACTGCCATGATCACCTAGTTCCGCTGCCATAATACTCCCAACCAAAATCTGTGACACAAACATCTGTACACCCCCAAATAGAAACAATGCTCTTCTTCCAACTTTATCAACTACAAGCATAGATATGAACGTTGATGCACTACCCACAACCCCTGTTATTATAGAAGACAGGAGAGATGCACTTTCGCCAAATCCAATTGTCCTGAAAAGTAATGGAGCATAAAACGCTATGACATTGATTCCTGTTACTTGCTGAAAAAATGGTATGGCTATCGCCATTACTAGTTGAGGCCTATACTTTCTTCGCAGAATATTCTTAAATGGGTGCTGAATAGTTCTTGATATTATGCTAGCTTTGATAAGATCATCAAGTTCTGCCTGAACATCATTAGTGCCTCGAACACGTTGTAGCATAAGTTTGGCTCTTTCATGATCATTGGTGCGCTGAATTAGGCTATTGGGTGTTTCTGGGAGGAAAAATGCGCCTAATGTTAGAATTGAAGCTGGAACTGCTGCCATTCCTAAGGAGAGTCGCCAACCCCAACCGTCTTTGATCTTTTCAGTTCCGTAGTTTATAAGGTTCGCAGACAATGCCCCAATACCAATGCTAAATTGGAAGCCATTGTTGATTGCTCCTCTGTACCTTGGCGGTGCCATTTCAGAGAGATAGAGTGGAACTGACTGCAACATATAACGTTTACAAATAAACAAGACTTGATAAACGTATATTTAGAATCATGAAATCTTTAAGCAATAATGAAACTCCTGGCTTGTTCTGTTTTAGCTTTATGAAGAGATCCAAAACATAAAGGTATACCAAGAAATTAACAATTGAAGAAACTAAACTAATAATCATCAAGAATCAAGTGGAGTACCTGGTTTGCAAAACCGACACCAACTCCCAGCAAGACACGGCCAAATATCACCATGTACACATTAAGTGCAAAGCCACCAAGGGCTGCGCCGGCAAGGAAAGCAGCACCTCCTAAAAGAATGGAGGGCCTGCGCCCAAATGCTCTAGTGATCGCAGAGGCGAAGAAAGAAGCAACAAGGCCAGCAACATAGAGTGATGATGTGAAGGAGGTTAAGAGTTGACTATCAAATCTGCAGTAGTTACTAATGTTTGTATCTTCTTTCATTCTTTTGTACACTTCATAAAAGAACTTCTTCAAGAACGGATCCATGGATGTCACACCACCTTCACATAAACTTCCACCAAGTTAAACCAAACCATAAAAACAGCTTAAAATTTTTATATCAAAAGAAGGGCATCGATCAAACGTACATATATACATGTATACAGACCTGCAATTCCAATATCATAGCCAAAAATGACTCCTCCCATGGCAGCCATCATGCAAGATAAAACAACAAAGGAGGTCATCCTGCCATTGTATTGACCACCCACTTCACCTGTTATGCCCAATCCTGCTGCCATAGTGAAACCTCTCAATTCCAAGCTCGCTCACTAGTGTCTTGTAAGAGATATTGAAGTAGAGAATGCTTCAAGATGGACATAATAATAGAAGCAGAAGTCATCATTGACTTGTAAAAATCAACATCAAGTAAATGAGTGTATAATTTTGACTATTAGTGTTTAAAAAAGAATAAGTTGAACTTTATGAGCATGTGGGCTCGTGCGTTGGAGGGACTGTTGGAAGTTTTCGTGGGGGTGGATTTCACTATTTTTTACTAGCACTATGACCACAGTAACAAGGACACTAGTTTGCTTCAATCTCCAATCATAATGCTGGATATATCCATGCCATGGTTGGTCAGCAACTCTTTGTTGAATATTGACTATTGGATTGAATCAGCTCTCTCTCTCTCTCTCTCTCTCTCTCTCTCTATATATATATATATATATATTGGCGGCTAATCATTCGAGGATAACTGTAATAATGAAAGAGAATTGCTTCCAACACCATGGGCAGGCAGCTGTCTTATTTCTTCGATTATGAGTAAGCCCATCAATATTTATATATGAGACCTAAAAGACATGGCCAATGGGCCGCACAACAAACTATAACTCTTTGCTGTCATTAAAAATTGGAAAAATATATATATAAATAATAATCAACTGAAATCAATAACAATTCTATTTCTACTTAAAATTTGGCAATAGCTAAAAACTATAGCATTTTGACCGAATAACCCCCTCCATTTTGCCATATTATATTATTTGCTCTCTTGACATTTAAAATTCATATTTTTATTATATTTTGTATAATATTATAATTTACCCATTTCATCAATTTTTTTTAGCGAAATTACCATTAACTGATATTGCATTGCCAAGTTCTACTTGAATATACGATACTATTTACCACCTAATATCTTAAAAAATATATTTTATCATTAAACTAATTTTTTGACAAAATCTGCATTAAAATTATCATTAATTGATTGTAAAATTATAATTATATATTTTAATAAAAATCTAAAATATATAATTTTAACTTTAATATAATCAAAATTTTAATTAAATAATAATTAATTACTCTTAATCTTGAAATATCTCTATTTACATAAAAATTTGAAATGTTTACGTTGCATAAATAATTTAGTCTAGTAAATTCTCTTTTTAACTTTAAAATCTAATTTTTTTAATTCGGATTGTTAGTTTAGATTATTGGGTATATAAATTATATTTATGAAATAAACATAATAATTTTGAGTATTTTAATTTATATACCCAACAATTTAAACTATATGCAAATTAATATAATTTTGAGTATTCCAAGGAAATAGTAACGCTAGGAAACAGGCAGATATGGAGACTGAAACGGAACCAAATGTCATAGAAATGGGTACTAAGAAAAATGAAGCAAGAACTAATATCGACTGGTGGAGAATATGATATTAGGTAGCTAGGAAATACAAAAGATTGTTTGGCCAACAAGAGGTGGTCTTGGGTGCTACTTAGAGGCTTTAGGGTTTTTGCTTGGTACATTGGTGTCAACTTTTTTTACGTAAATTTATACTAAATTTTAGACGTGGGCAAAATTAGCTCAAAAAGACATATTAATTATTTGTAATTTTAACATAATTGCAATTTGGTAAATATATGATATTTACAGTGAAGTAGTTAATCTTTTATTTTTGTGAATGATACATCCGTATCATTTAAATACTAATTGTAATAATTAGTTGGACTTTAATTTCAATAATTTAATAAAATATAAAATGAGAATGAAAATTTTATTTAATTTAGAAAAACTATATTCATTTTCTTTCTTACTTAAATTTCAGCCTTCATATGAATATAAGATTATAATAATAGATGTTTGCTAATTTATCTCAAATGTCATATATGTAGTTTATTTTTTAATTTATAATCAAGCCATAATTGTACTAAAATTATAATAATAAGTTAAATTGTGCTAAAATTATAAATAATAAGGCAAATGATATAGGTTCGTATTATCAAATTTTAAAATTAGGTATAAATATGTAAAAAATCAAAAAAATTATAATTTTTTATAACAATTTGCCGTTTTTGCTTCCTTTCCAAGCACATTACTCCCTGCATTCTCTCACCCGAGTCCCTATAACTGTTTCTTTGTCTGTATAATATCTCCTCCGGTGTGTAAAGGTAAATCGGATGGTGATGATAAAAAAGATCATGCAGTTTGTAATCATTATTTTTTGGCAAAAAATTTTTAGTTTCGTTTTAGTAGCCAACCAGCCAGCTAGTGATACTAAAAATTGTAAATTAAAGATATGGAGAAAGTGAAATTTAACTAATAAAAAAAATTAATGAATGTTGATAGTTAAAATTGTACTTTTAAATATTTTAAATTCTTAATATTTTATTAACTAAAAATAATCAAAAGTTAAATTATAAATAAATGAAAATAAAATTGATTAAAAATTATTGTTATTATTAGTATTTCATAACGTTGTCCTCTTTTAGCTTGTTTAAGGAGAAGACATATGAGAATTAATGTGTTAACTTGTTAGTCTGTCATGTTTACCACTGTATGTGCTGGGTAATTTCTTGAATTTATGTGCGTGTGCAGCCATTTATGATCATTAATCATACTATAAGAGTTCAAATGATGCTCCAAACCATAAAATTTCCTTTGATCAACTACCTTGTCAAAACATATCTTGCAGGCTGCAAAGAGTTTTTACATCAGTTAATTGTTTGTTTTTTCGAAGATCATT
>CATIWO010280006.1:0-14031 GCA_949673435.1 Macaranga tanarius | reverse complement strand
AAGTAGCACTGGTTTTCCTGCAATTCAGGTGTGGTGGAGCTCAATATGTGATATGATGCATGAAGAGGGAAATGATATTCTCCTAGACCTCATTATTTTTGTTTGGTGGTTCATATGGAAGAGCATAAATACTTGATCAGCTTTAAATCAGATTCAAAGCTGCTAGTGAATTCTCTTTCAGGTCATGATAAGGATCCACCGTGAGAAAATTTGACTATTGTCTCTGATATTAAGAGAATCGTTGCACAAGAACATCTATATAGCTTTCACTATGTTAGTAAAGAAGCTAATAGAGCTGTTGATTGGATGGTGAAACATATAGATGATTTATTTTTGTTCCCCATTTTGGATGATTAATCCTCCAATAGATTTGGCTAATCTCCTAAACTTGAACGCTTGTAATCTCATGGTTTTTTGAAATTAATGGTTTGTCGGTAAAAAAAATAAAAATAAATTCTACATCTACACGTGATTTTGGTTTAATGACCGCCAAAGTCTTGCTATAGGCATGCCGAGGCTCATATTCCAACCCCACTCTCTCTCCCTTTTCTAAATTTGTACTTGGCAAAAAAAAAAAAAAAATGAAAACTCATTTCAAAACATCAACATCATGAAAATATTAAAAAAAAACTCTAAGACATCTGTGCCTCGTAAATTCGACATCTTTTATCAATTTGATCACATAATATCATTTAGACATCTTAATTTGATAAAAATAATTTTTTTTTGTCTAAAAAGAAAGAGGGTAGAAAATTCGAAACCCCTTCACTGTAAAGCCCATCCCGCAGTTGGGACGAAAAGGCGGATCGGCATAAAAATAAAACTTATGAAAAAACAAACAAGTGATAAAATATGACAAATTTGTATATCTATTATTCTCGGGTTAATTTGAGGGTCAATTCAATGGTCTACCTCATGAATCATCAAGCCCAACCCAAATATTGCAAAAGCCATAAAGCTTTCCAATGCCATCTGAGGACATATATGTCATTTCACAACTGAAAAGAGCTGACAAATGGGACCCAATGTGCTGTTGACGAGGACGCTGCTGCTGTTGCCATTTCCTGTCGCCTCTTCTTCTTCGCTATTTTCCCAGTTGCAGTAGTAAGCTCACACTCTCCTTGTGTCCTCACACAACACCATCACCATCACCATCAAAACCCTAAAAATATCCTCCACTTACAAGTCACTGTAAGTCCTCTATTGACACATTACATGCAAAATGCAATCTTTTTTATTTATTTACAGACTTTTTTAGGGTTCTTTTCTTTAACAGATTTTAAAGAAAAATGGGAGACTTTATTGATGCAATGGAAGAAGACGACAACAACACCACCACCAACGACATCGGCACAAGCAATGGTAAAACCGACATGTCGTTTAAAGCATCCGCCGCCGATGTGGACATCGATTTCGACGACGACGGCAGCTCCGGTTCTGACTCCGATGATGATTTTATGGAATCTCCGACCAGTTTAAGGGCAATTGGGGAAGTTGCTTTGAAGGATTTTTGTAAAAAGGCGGCGACTTTGTTTTTTAAAGAGTATGGGTTAATTAGTCATCAACTTAACTCGTATAATGATTTTATTAACAATGGGATTCAGCAAGTGTTTGATTCTTTTGGTGAGTTGGTTGTGGAGCCTGGATATGATCCGTCTAAGAAGGGAGAGAATGAGTGGAGATATGCTTCTGTGAGGTTTGGGAAGCTGACTTTGGATAAGCCTAGTTTTTGGGCTGGAAGTGATGGTAGTGAGCATAATATGCTTCCAAGACATGCTAGACTTCAGAATATGACTTATTCTTCCAGGATGAAGGTTAATGTTAGCGTTGAGGTGAGCTGGATTAACATTATGTTTTGTTTGGTTCATGATTTATCAATTGGTTTCTCAAACTTATATAGATGTTTATCTCATTTTAAGGAGCAACATGGTAGTGTTATTATGTAATTGCCTTGATGAAGTTGTTGGTATTTGCATACACAAATCAGAGTGATTAGGATATAACCATGTAGACGTGAGTCCTTTTCTTTTTCAGTTTGAATAGCTATTTTCTGTATAAATTGTGGGATCATGCTATTTTCATTCTATGTGGACCTTTTAAGAGAAGGAATTGTCACCTGAAATTATGAATTGTGATGCAGATTCCTTTCTCCTCTTATTAATGGTTTTTCGTTAGTCTGATATTTTCTTCAAATCAAATCTATCAGGTCTACACTCGAAAAATTGTTAGGAGTGACAAGTTTAAAACTGGGAAAGATCAATATGTTGACAAGGAGGTGCTAAGTACAGATAACAGGGATATCATGATTGGGAGGTTGCCTGTGATGGTGAAGTCTGACCTTTGTTGGATGAAAACAGCTGAAACAAGTGATTGCGAATTTGATCATGGTGGTTACTTTTTGATCAAGGGCGCTGAGAAGGTAAATCTTTTTTTTTTTTTTTCTGTTTTTGTCCTTTTATTCCTGATCTTGAGATTAAGCTCATTTTTCCTGAAATTTATCAATTTTAGGTGTTTTTAAGGAATGCAGTTCTTTGATTTGATTCTCAAAGAAAAAACTGAAAATCAATCTTATTCTTTCCCTTGCAACGCTTGCAGGTTTTCATAGCACAAGAGCAAATTTGCTTGAAAAGACTTTGGATTTCAAATATTCAAGGGTGGACAGTTTCATACAAGTCTGAAGTTAAGAGAAATAGACTAATTGTTAGGCTAGTGCCACTTTCTGCTCTTGAAGACATCAAAGCGGAAAAGAAAGGCCTGACTGTCTATTTCTTGTCAACAGAGATCCCTATTTGGACATTGTTTTTTGCCCTTGGTGTCACATCAGACAAAGAAGTTGTAGATTTGATTGGTTGTGTTTCTAACGATGCCAGGATTGTGAATATCTTATTTGCCTCGATTCATGATGCTGATGAAAAATGTGAGGGGTTTCGTAGGGGTAGAGAAGCTCTTGAATATGTTCAGAAACAAATACGAGGAACCAGATTTCCACCAGGGGAAAATGAAGACTGCTTTGAATTGTATTTGTTTCCAAGTCTCCGTAGTCTTGCACAGAAAGCCCGCTTTCTGGGCTACATGGTAAAGTGTCTTTTAGAGGCATACTGTAGTCAAAGAAAATGTGATAACAGGGATAGTTTTAGAAACAAGAGGTTTGAGTTGGCTAGTGAGTTGCTTGAGCGAGAGCTAAAAGTGCATATTGCACATGCACGGAGGCGCATGGCCAAGGCTCTGCAGAAAGACCTGTATGGAGATCGTGATGTGCGCCCAATTGAACATTATCTGGATGCTTCCATAGTCACCAATGGTTTGTCAAGAGCATTCTCAACTGGGGCATGGTCACATCCTTACAAGAAAATGGAAAGGATTTCTGGTGTTGTTGCAAATTTGGGGCGTGCAAATCCATTGCAAACAATGGTTGATTTGCGGAAAACACGATATCAAGTTCAGTACACAGGGAAGGTTGGAGATGCTAGATTCCCGTAAGTTATTCAAAATTTAAAACTAGTTCCTGTTAGGAATTATGTTGAGCTTGTATACTACCTTTGTAGTTAAAACAGAACTCTAGCTACTCAATTGGTTTATTACCCACATATTTTTGTCATGATTAATGATGCTCATGTTAGTCCATTATTATGTTCACCAGTTTCTGAATAGGGCCATTTTGGTAGAGCAGTGATTGCTATTTGCATAAATGCTAAATGCTGTCATATGCCTGAGAGAATCTTGAAATCATTGATGTGGTGTAGGTCATTTTGTCATTATTTCTCTTTCTACTTTTATTTAATCATTTTATAAGCAGAAAAGTGTTGGTCTATTATGAAGAAATAGCTTTAGAGTAAGTATTGGTTTATTATGATGAAATAGTTTTTGACTTTTTTGTCGATTAAACTAGATGTGCATGGATGCGTTTTTATTCTCACGTCATGCATTAAAATTTAGGGGTGGGGGTAGTGGCTAACTGAAATAGCAAGTTATGCCGTAGTTGTAATCACATGACACAGCTGGATATGGATGAATGATGATCTCAATAGCTGGTCATATGCAGATACTTGGAAGTTCTGAATATGATAAATTAAGCCAAGTTTCAAGCAGTTTGATGGTGAAAGAGTTCACTTTTATTTTTTGAAAAAAATCTATTGAATTGATTCTTGGTCAGTATTGCACTTGGTTTTGTTAGATGAGATGCTGGGCAATTGTTGTGTCTTTTCTTCTGATATAATTTGATTCACACAGGCACCCTTCTCACTGGGGTAGGGTTTGCTTTCTCTCTACCCCAGATGGTGAGAACTGCGGACTTGTCAAGAATTTGGCCACCACTGGACTTGTTAGTATAAACATATCAGAGCCTCTAATTGACAAATTGATTGCTCATGGAATGGAGAAAGTTCCGGATGGATTCCATTCTAAGCTGGATGAGAGGGATAAAGTATTTCTGAATGGGGAATGGGTTGGAGTTTGTGAAGACTCTCGCCTGTTTGTTGCTGAGCTTAGACGCCTGCGACGGAGGAAGAAATTGCCTCAGCAGGTTCTTTTCTTAATCTACAAACAAATCTTAAATTTATAGCAGTTTGGTCTTAACAGCTGGATATGTTATTGCACTATGATTAAGATTACATGCAGTTTGACCATGTAACATCTGCTGGCTATGTTGTGTTTAATTCTGTTGCCTCCCTAATGTTGTTTTTATCTTTTTCTGGAAGGTGGAAATCAAAAGAGATGAACAGCAAAGAGAAGTACGCATATTTTCTGATGCTGGAAGAATTCTACGCCCCCTTTTGGTGGTTCAGAATTTACATAAGATAGAAGCATTTAAAGGGGGAAATTACACCTTCCAGTCACTTCTGGACAAGGGAATTATTGAGTTTGTTGGAACTGAAGAGGAAGAGGACTGCAGCATTGCATGGGGCATCAAATTTCTTTTATCAGGAGTTGATGGGAAGAAACCTTTGGAGTACACACACTGCGAACTTGACATGTCCTTTTTATTAGGTTTAAGTTGTGGAATCATTCCCTTTGCCAATCATGATCATGCAAGAAGAGTGCTGTACCAGGCTCAGAAACATTCTCAGCAGGCTATTGGTTTTCCCATAACAAATCCAAACATCAGAGTGGACACACTGTCTCATCAGTTGCACTATCCACAAAGGCCACTTTTTCGCACAATGACTTCTGATTGCCTTGGAAAACCTGGACACCCACGAGGTCATCATGGAATGGTTCCAAAGCCTGAGCTGTATAATGGTCAAAATGCTATTGTGGCAGTCAATGTCCATCTAGGATACAACCAAGAGGACTCCTTGGTAATGAATCGTGCTTCTTTAGAGCGTGGTATGTTTCGATCTGAACATATCAGAAGTTATAAGGCTGATGTTGATAACAAGGAACTATTAGACAAGAGGCGGAAGTTTGATGACAATGTGAACTTTGGGAAGATACAGAGTAAAATTGGACGTGTTGACAGCCTCGATGATGATGGTTTTCCTTTCATTGGAGCTAATCTTCAAAGTGGTGATATTGTTATTGGGAGGTGTGCTGATTCTGGGGCTGATCACAGTATAAAATTGAAACACACTGAAAGGGGCATGGTCCAGAAAGTTGTGTTGTCTTCAAATGATGAGGGAAAGAATTTTGCTGTTGTGTCTCTGAGACAGGTGCACGTGTGAAAAGATTATACTTTAGCACATGCACAAACATCATATATTTGTACGCAGTTGTGCACTATGTTGTCTGGCCTTTTTTGCTTTATTAAATTCCATAAAAAATCATAGTACTTACTCGTTGGCTGTGCTTCTGATTCTTTGGTGTAGGTTCGTTCTCCATGTCTTGGTGACAAGTTCTCAAGCATGCATGGACAAAAGGGTGTTCTAGGCTTTTTGGAGTCTCAAGAGAACTTCCCTTTCACAAAACAGGGAATAGTTCCTGATATTGTTATAAATCCACATGCATTTCCTTCACGACAAACTCCTGGTCAACTCTTAGAGGCTGCTTTGGGAAAGGGTATTGCCTGTGGTGGTTCATTGAAATATGCCACCCCTTTCTCCACTCTGTCTGTTGAAGCAATCACAGACCAGCTTCACAGGTGACTGTCTGTTATTTGCACTGCTATTACACCATGCAAAAATTGTTAATGCATAGCTTTCTTAAAATTTCAATTTTGTCTGGCCAGCTTCCCCTTTTCCAGATTGAATCCATATTTGAGTTCTTCAGATATTTTGGATGTGTATTTGATCATGTCCTTGATTTCTATAGATTGCTAGAATGATGTGTTCTATTGAATATGCATGATAGGGCCGGATTTTCAAGATGGGGAAATGAGAGAGTTTACAATGGTCGAACTGGTGAAATGGTTCGTTCTCTCATATTTATGGGTCCAACATTCTACCAGCGATTGGTCCACATGGCTGAAGACAAAGTAAAATTCCGCAACACTGGACCTGTTCACCCACTGACTAGACAGCCGGTTGCAGATCGCAAACGTTTTGGAGGCATCAAATTTGGTGAGATGGAGCGCGACTGCCTCATAGCTCATGGTGCATCAGCAAACTTGCACGAACGCCTTTTTACTCTCAGCGACTCTTCACAGATGCATATATGCCAGAAATGCAAGAATATGGCAAATGTGATTCAGAGGGCAGTGCCTGGTGGTCGCAAGATTAGGGGTCCATATTGCCGCATCTGCGAGTCCGTTGATGAAATTGTCAAGGTTAATGTACCATATGGGGCCAAGCTATTGTGCCAGGAGCTTTTCAGTATGGGCATAAGCTTGAAGTTCGATACCCGCCTTTGTTGAGAATCAGAGGTGGGTTTTTTGGTGGTTGCGATCAGGATTATACAACTTTCTAACTTGTTGCATCTGCTATTTGGTCCATTTTCCGTGACTGTAGTGTACAGGGTCACGGTGATGTTAGTAGTAGTTGAGCTCTAGTATTTAATCAGCACTTGGCACTAGGCAGGGCTCTTTCACATCTAATGCAATGTACATTTCTGTCCCTTTTTTGACGCTCTGCTTGCGGATTACTTCTGTTAAATGGGCCATGAGCCTTACAATCAAGTTTCAACATGGACCAAGACACAAACTTTTTTGTTTCAAAAATTTATCTAACTTTTAAAAAATAAAAATCTCAGGACCCATCAAAGTTCAATTTGGTCACAATTGTTTGACGAGTGGGGCAACTATTATTTAATGCCATTAGTGAAGCCAACTCCAGCCTTAGAATTGCTTGCCACGTCCTAATATGCATATGCATAAAGCATAATTATATGCAAATATATCCGAAAAAATAAAATAAAATCTGTGGATCCTAATCTTTAGTAGCCGAAAAGGGGCAATTAGGGTAAAGACATGGAAAAAAAAAAGCCCTAAAAACATGAAGAAGAATATTGAAAAAAGTATAATATATTGTGAGTGATGATTGATAGGGAGATGGTCAAACCTAAAGCATATCTACAACAATTACAAAACTGCCTGGTCAACAATTAGTCAAAAAGAACCAAAAAATGGGTCCCATAAACACCATTCCCTCTCCGTTTCGGAGTCTCTTAAACACCCAAAAAAGTAATAATAAAAAATAAAAAACCTCTCCTTGTTCCTCAATTCTTCTCGCCATAACCGAACACACAGAAAACAGAGCACTCTGCCATTAATTTTTCTTCCAAAGCTAACAACTTTACCAGCTAAACAGAGACAATAACACTCTTTTTTAAATACCCATTTTCTCTTTTCTCTTAAAAAACGATTGCTTGCCTTATGTGCGACTCATCAATGGCTGATTCTGCTGCCTTCTCCTCCCTTCTCAAAAGCGTTTTGACCACCAATTCTCCAACTGTTCGATTTCAGGTTCTGCTTCTTTATTTATTTACATATATATATATATATCTGTTGTATTTGACTGCTATTTTAATCCGGGGCCTTGATTGCTTGGTTTGATTTTTTTTTTTTTTGAATTGGTTCTTTCTGCTGTAACAATTTTTGTAGTGGGTATTTGGTTCAGTTTTTAGCCATTGATTTTGTAGTTTATTTTGATGTTTTTGTTCCATTATTGGTAGGAAGTGAATAGAATATGTTAAAGGTACTGTTAGCTTAGTTTTGAGTATTGTGTCCCATCACATTGTTGACTAAATTTAATCAATTTTCACCCAAATTTGAGGTAGTTATTTCTAAAGGTTAATATTGAATCATTTAGGTCAAAGATTTGGTCTTTCTTTTACTTTGTGCTTGCCATTGATATATATAGGAATCAAAATGAACAAGTTTTCTAAACTTGGAAAATTTAGAAAGTTACAATTCCCATTTTTTTAATGTTTGGGAGGGTTATTTTTCTTTTTTAGTTTTATTTTCATTTTCTGTCACTCTCAGCAGCCATAAAATTCAACCTCATCACTATAGCCTTGATTATAGATCCCCTTGCACTGCCTTTAGTGTAGTGAGTTAACATGCTGCTTGCATGAAAATATCAAATGGCATGAAATAGTTTTTTCATGATTTTTTTCTTATTTATATATTTGCTAGGTTTCTCCTCTTAAACTCTTTCAAAGTTGGCTTATGAGAGTAATTTTATGTTATATCTATGATGTAGGTGCCATATGAGACGCCCAAACAAGATATTATGGTGAGGACAAAGCCTAGAGTGTCCAAGGCGCAGTTGAAAGTTCAGGCTGAATGTGCAAATTCTTTACCAGCTGCAGCATCTGTTTCCCATTTATCGCCTGCGACACCGAAACCTGTGTTGACACAAAATGTGGACCCTAATACTGGTCAGCCTAATATTGTTATGGAGATAACTGGCACTGATGGGTATAGCTGGAGGAAATATGGGCAGAAGCAGGTGAAGAGTTCTAAAAGTTACAGAAGCTACTACAGGTGTTCACATTCCAATTGCTATGCGAAGAAGAAGGTTCAACGCTCTGATCACTCCGGTCAGATTATTGATACTATTTATATAGGCCAACATAATCATGATCTCCCACAAAGTAAATGCAACATGTCAAGAGAGTTTGCGTCTTCTGCCAAGCTTACTGCAAGCAGTCATATTGTTGATTCTAATCAAAAGGTAGATGGTGCAGATATTTCTATCTGTTGGGAAAATGCCAGACAATCATCACTGCACATGGCTGAATCAGAACAACAAAGTTCAAGTAGTTCTAATGGCAATGTTGGGATTAAGGTTCATGAGAAGAATGGTAATGAGCTAGAGTCAAAAAAATTGTGAGTTTTTTTAATGATCCTATTAAATTCACACTCATTTTAATATATAAGAGTTCCACATAGTTCAGCATTTCTTAACACTCATTTTTTTTATTATTCTTTTACTGGTACTATTCAAGTGAGGTGGGACACAAGAAAAAAACCTCTCGTGAAATTGCTAATGCTGAGGTTCAGGAGAAGCATGGTACTGAGCCAGGCCCTGAAGAATGGTATGTCCTTTATAAAATTTGGTTTCCTTGAAAACTAAAATCTGCTTCTGATTTGACATTTGACATTTTAATGCTTATAGTTGGTCTATGAACAGGATGAGAGAAAGTGCCTTAAAAGCTAATAAGGACACCAAGGTTGTTTTGCATGCTACTGCTGATGGGGCCATGTCAAGCGACGGCTTTCGATGGCGCAAGTATGGTCAGAAAATTGTTAAGGGGAATTCTCATTTGAGGTAAATTTTAACATTAATTTGTGCATTTGTTAGTGGATAAGCTATAGTGCATTTATCTGCTGCGGGCATACAATTAGCCAAGAATTTTGACAGCGCATTGACTTGCACATGGTTCTGTACCAGCATACAAGGTTTCATGGTCTACGTTGCTATTCATTCCATGCATGGCATAATGAATTTCAGTTTTTTGCTGATTTTTCATAATCAATTATGTTCAAGCTAAAATATTTTATGTGAACTTATGGTTCTTTCACCTGTCATCTTGGTCAAATGTCAGGAGTTATTACAGGTGCACATCTGCAGGATGCCCTTCCCGTAAGCATGTTGAGACAGCCACAGATGATGCAACACACACCACAATTACATATGAAGGGCAACATGACCATGACATGCCAGTGCCTAAGAAACAAAAAAGTTCAAAAGGGCATGCACATATTTTACCTGCTGCCAAAGGGAATCATGCTCACCGCAAGAAAATTGATAGTTCATCTAGTCAAAACATTTCACATTCAACCAAGCGGTCAGTGGACAGGGAAGGGGATATGATGGACGAAAAGGTCTTGGAGCTAGGAGGGGAGACCGCATTGGAGTCGGCTCAAACTCTTCTCAGCATTGGAGTTCAATTTGGGCCATGTTGAGAAACAGATTGTAATACTAATTGAGGCAAAATTTTCTCTAATGAGTTTTGCCTTCAATGGAGATTATGCACCTTTCTCAATTAGAGGTCTCAAGGGAATTTTGACAATTTTATTTTGCGATTTCTTCTTTACAAACACTTATTTTGTAAAGGATTGTCTTTCTGTATATTCGCTTCTTAATATCTTAATAGATCATTGATTCATAGCTTGCTCATATCTTCTTGTAGAAGAGATTTACTTTCCATTCCGCTTGGGAAGATCAAATATTAAATCCTACATGAGAAAGTAACGTTAAACAACCAGTTGACCTGGTGTCTGAAGCTGCAATTTACAAAGTCAACTTGATAACTTCCCACTTAAAGTGAACAGGTCCTCAAATGCACTACAGGTTAAAGCTGCGCCGTATGCAGCAATTGGGGCTTCACCTTTTTAATAAGTGGTGCCAGAATAATTTCCATTTATTAGTACTCAACGTTCATCATATACCAAAGCATTCACCCAAAGCAAACTCTTGTGGACAAAAGCAAAAGGTTTTTCCCTTTGTTTCAAAACTACTACCACATTTAAGTCTAAAAATCTTATACAGCAGATGCTCTCGACAAAATCATGCCAGTGAGTGAGAAAATGGATGGCATTTTAGCTATTACAACATGTTGCATTGAGAAAAAAATTCTCTATAAATAATTTGAATGCTCAATTGCCCCTAACTAAAGAATGTGAAGCTAGCAGTACTCTCCTTATGCAGACTCTATGGATCCTTCTCACATATAAGGTTCTCGTGTTGCTGTGGGCAGCTCTAGCTCAGATTCAAACTCACCAAGTGGAGAGAAATGGCAGTCCACCATGTCTTCACTTACTTCCCCTAAACTTGGAGGGTCCCACTGCATATCAGATGCACATTACCAATAAAGTTAAGATAGCTTTCACGAGGAAATTCAAAGTGGGATTATGTAAAAAAGTATAGTTTTGTCACCTTTGGAGCAAAATCCTTGTCCACTAACCGAGCTCGAACTCCCTGTATGTAGGTGAATGTCAGGTTAGGTTGTACCTGTGTTCTCAATATAAAAAATGAGAAGAAAGCCATACCTCACAGAAGTCATTAGAGACCCTTTTGGAGATCCCAGTGAGGGATATTCGATATTCACGAACTAGGCACTGATCCAGAGATTGAAATCTACCATCTCGTATCTAAATGCCACATAAAACCTAATGTCAAGACTCCAGCAATCACATTAGAGACCAACACAGATTTGAGGAGTTAATGACTTACAGAGCGTAAGACAATTTTTAAGCTTAGAGGCGAGGCTTCTTTTATTTTTCTGAGTGCTGCTTTACACCAATCATCAGAAGAGCTAGCTGCTTCAGTTTCCTGAGAATATCAATAAACAAGAATTAATATGATAAGCAGTAGAGGGCTGGCTTAGAAGAGTAGATATAAGATGGGAGGGAAGCATATATTAGCATAAATATGAAGCTTACCAGTGCATCAATTATTTCCTCTACTGTATCATGGCTGAAACATTTATCAATGGTCTCAATCCTGAAAAAGAATATGGAAAAACAATAAATTCAATCCATACGTTAATGTTAGATGAACTTGTATCAACCATGCTACAATAATAAGCTGGATCAATATGTACAGCTACGTTACCTTAGTACTTGATCAATTATAAATGTACAACCTACATTTTAGATGCCAATTTCAAGTGTAGATGCAACAAAAGCAGATGGAAAAATTAAGAATACAGAATAAGGCATTACTTATGAAGCACACTTGTCTTATCCGGATAGACCAGATCACCATACTGTGCAAGAGAAGTCTCAATGACATTACGATCATCCGTGATCAATCTTCCAAGGCGTTCCTCAATCAGAGCTAGTCTCTGGCAAGTAAGCTTGTTACTATAAGCAGCAGTAACATACTACAGAAACATAGCCATAGAATGCAGTGAGAACAAACCGCATTTAATGAGTAGTGGGTAGCAAGGCCACAAGCAATCATTTCTGCACCATTAAGCTTATCTCCTGTTAGGGCTAAGTATTCCCCTGACAAAAGAAATGCGACATCCATTAAGTAATTTTCAATCACATGCAAAACATGGGCATACATACAGCAATTTAGATTTTTCAGACTGTAAAACATGAATATTACCCAAGTAACCAGGAAGGCGAGAAAGATAATAGGAAGCCCCTGCATCAGGATGGAAGCCCATGTGGACCTCAGGATGAGCAAAAACCTGAAATTTGAGCAAAATATGAAGCATTTTCCTTGGGTAAATTATTACCTTAGATAAAAGCATGGAAGACTACACAGATACAGTACACCAAAAAGTAAATCTAAAGTGTACAACTCAGTCACCTCACTGAACCTTACCACTGAAACAAAACTAACATATAACCATCATATCAACAATTGACATAGTTGTAATTACTAATTCAAAGATGAAAGATACAGACAGCTTAAACAAAATGAAATCAAGGCAATTCAGAACTCTATTAACCCATGACAGCAACATACAGTTTTATCTGTTACGACGCTAAACATTCCTGGGAGCGAAATTCCAGCTCCACATCCCATAGTGATACCGTCCAAGATAGCCACCTGGAAGAATACGAAATATGTTCAACAAAACAAATTCCATCGACCAAACATGTACAGAAACTTAAAACTTTTTCTAGCGAATGGACACAAAATGCAACATACTACAATATTTCAGATAATAACTCAAGCTCTAAACTGATCTGAAATCTGAAAAAAATCTTGTGAGGGGCTGTATTCTCACATGTGGTTTCAAGTACGTTCCTTGTAGATAGGCAAACTTATATAATAGCTGAAAAAAGGTTTTGCATTCATCAACTCTACCTGTATATGGTCAAAACAGTGGAGAAGTATATAAACAACAATATCACTAACTTCCAATAAATAAGAAAACAAGTCAAATGACTAATCTCAAAAGGACAACCACCTTCATTAACTAATTCACTGAGGGAAACAACATCAGCACCAGAGCAGAAAGCCTTGCCACTACCCTTCAACATATTTCAAGTAACGTTAGACACAGAAGCTGACCAAATTAAGGAAGCAAGAGCATTTGTTAATCAAACATTATTCTCAAAAACATTTTCAGACACAAGGTTTAAGTTCACTCAGCTCACTCTCTATATACATATTAATCATACCTTCATTAAAATAAACCCAATATCTGGGTTTTCTTCCCATGATTCATACAGTTTCTTGAGCCTTGCCACCTACCAAATGAAAAAAAAAAAAAAAAAAAATCAAATTTCCTAAAAAAAATTACTTGCCACATAGTCATCAAGAACCAACATAAGAAAGAGAGAGAAAACAAAACCATGGGAGCAGTAAGAGAATTGAGAGAAGAAGGTCTATTAAGAATGGCTGCTCTTGATTTAGCTCTTCCTTCAACCAAAACCTGTAAAGTACAAAATTTGTAAAGCTCCCCGCCAAAACCGACCCTTTTCTACAAATGGGTACTTACACCATTGCTATAAAGATATGGAAATGAAGGGGGAAAAAAAAAGAAATGACCTGTTCTTGAAGATCATCACTTTGAGCATAATTTGGCAGAGCAGAAAATTCTCTTTGCGTAGAAAGAAACCCAATTCTTGAGTTAATAAAGTTTCTAACTTTTATCAATTTGTTCAATCTCTGCATCTCTAATTATCTATATATCTATCTATCTATCTCCCTTTGCTGTTGCTTGCTTCTTTGTATGCTTTCTAAGAGC
>CATIWO010279996.1:0-10372 GCA_949673435.1 Macaranga tanarius | reverse complement strand
TTGGCATGTTAACTATGTGTTGTCTATTATGCATGTTTAGCTATGTAAGAGTGCATGTGATATGATCTATGGGCATGTTAATGATATGTGTTGATGCAAATGTTGCATGCAATGAAAAATTTTAAATTCCGCATTTTCATTATCCACCCACAACACTTATCCTTCAAGATAGTCTCACTAATGGCCATTTGAATGTTATTGAAATATGTAAGGAATATAGCTATGAGGCTAAGTGTGAGGTAATGTGTGAGGAAAGGTCTATCCGGATACTAACTTACATAATCATGCATATTACATTGTGATTATATTTATATATGAAATATGGATTGAATGTGAGGATTTTGATTGTGGATTGGTTAAAGAGTGTGCTTTGATGTATGTGAAGTGCCAATAAGTTATTTTGAATGTTTGGAAATCTTTTTGTGATGTTTTGAATGTTAATTAGGTTGTTAGACATGGCCACATGGTGTTGAAATACGGCTGTGCATATGCGGGATTTAAATTTAGAATTTTAGCATGGCCATGTAGGGGGTGCACTTCCATGCACATTTTTAGTACGCCTGTGTGCATCCAGGGGAAAAAAGTGCCAAATCAGGCATGCCCATGTGCATTTTTGGCACGCCCATGCACATCCAGAGAGCAAAATTACCAAATCAGGCACGACCATGCGTGGCCAGAGATGAAAAATCAAGCCTCAGGCGCGGCCATGTGCATTTCCTGTATGGCCGTGCGTAGCATAATTGATGAATTCTTATATATGGCTTGTAGCAATGTTATTTATATGTCCTCCTTAATTAGTTCTTAAGGAGTATTATGTGTTCGGTGTATATGTTCAATCGTATTCGTAGTTGCTTATTAAGTTGCAAGCTCACCCCTTTGCTATTGTAGTTTTTCAGGACTTGATTAGGCTAAAGGCTTGAAGCTTGCATTAGAGTCTTTAGGTGGGTCGAAAAGAGTTTTGGTGTAACCGACCTTCCTCCTGCATATCATTGGCCATTTTTGTAATGGCATAATGTACACTAGTTAGCCATATGTTAAGTAATGTGTGTAATATTTATCAATGTATGTGCATATAAATACTCATATTTATACAAGTATTTTTTATTTTAGAAGTTGCTAAATATGCTACGTGTGTTTATTTTATAATGACACGTGTATGGTTCTAGTTTTAGGTGTCATAATTAGTGGTATCAAAGCAGAGATTAGACTCCCTCGAGACATGAGAATGTGTTGCATTCATGACATATCATGCATACATCATAGGTGATTAATAGTTGAAGTGTATTACATATGTCAGGATGGAAGGACACCAAGCTCAACCTATCGACCCAAACGAGTCATTTGAGTCTGTGAATGGTCAAACACCAATGCATTCTATAGATGCACATGTACAATCCCAACACCAACCTCCTCCTGCACAAGTTGTATATCCTCCATTCATGCAGGAATTTGTTCAGATTATGAAGGAGGTGACTCAAAAACTTACGGATAGTGCTTTAGATGATTGTTATAAGAAGATATGAAAACAAGGTGCAAAGGTTTTTATGGGAACTACTGATCCAATGGTGGTAGAAGAATGGTTAAGAAACACGGAGAAAGTGTTGAACTGAATTGAATGTACAATATAGAAGAAAGTAAGCTACGCGGCATCGTTATTTGAGTAATATGCACTTGATTGGTGGGAGACCGTGCCTGGGAGTAGAAGTATACCGAAGACACTAATATGGGTTGATTTCTTGAAGGAGTTCACTTTTATATACATGCCGGTTGTTTATAAAGCTAGAAAGAAGTTAGAGTTTCTCAACTTAAAGTAAGATGATTTATTAGTTGCTGTGTATGAGGTTCAGTTTGTCAGACTCTCTAAATATGCCCTTAAAGAAGTGGCAAGTGATGAGTTAAAGAGAGATAAATTTGAAAGAGGTCTGACTCTTGAACTCTGAGAACGGATAGCAATTAAGCCACCCACCTACAAAGATCCATTGAAGACTACCTTTAGAGTGGAGGAAGCCATATTGGAGAGGAATACATTAGAGGCTAAAAGGAGGAGACTTACTAGTGCATTTACCACTTCAGTAAGAACCAGCAGTGGATCATCTTTTAGGGATGCTGGGTTTTAACGAGGAAGCTTTATGGGACGGGGGTCTATTCGACTTAGTCAATCATCCGGGAGCACATTTACAAGACGAAGTGGAAGGGCAGATACTTGAAGGAATGTTGCTAGAGGGAGATCTACAAGTGGCATGTCAACTCTAATGCACAATAATTGTGGTAGATTTCACTCCAAAGAATGTTAGGGTTCAAGACCTAGTATGTGTTTCCATTGTAACTAACTGGGTCACTTCATGAGGGAATGTCCATCGAGGATAGGTATTGGAGGACCCCAAATGACAATACAAAGTAATGATGGAGAAAACTTTCCACAAGCAAGTAGAGGCAAAGGTCGTGGAAGAGGAAGTGGAGCGAGCACTTCAACACCGACCGAGTCTATTGGCCAAACCCTAAGTCAAGCCAGAGTTTATGCCATAACCAGATAAGAAGCTCACAATGCACCGGAAGTAGTGACGGGTACTTATACTATCCTTGGTCATGATGCCTTTGTATTAATAGATCCGAGTTCTACATGCTTATTTATATCATATGAGTTTGAATTAAAAGTTATTAGTACCATGGACTTATTAGTGCATAACATTTGTGTATCTATGCCAGCCAGAGGTGTTGTAGTCATGAATAAGGTGGTTAAATCATGCCCTATAGTAGCCGATGATATGACTTTGCATGCAGATTTAGTAGTCATCAAATTAGAAGAGTTTAATATGATTTTGGGGATGGATTGGTTGTCTCATTACCATGCTATTATTAATTATTATACAAAGGAAGTGGTGATAGAAATTTCGGGACAGAGAAAAGTAGTATTAGTGGGAAAAAGGGAAATTATTCCTGCTTATCTTATTTCTGCTACAACAGCATTTCAATTAATTAGAGATAGGTGTGAAGCGTATTTGGCCAACATTGTTGATACATCAAAAGTGAGTCCGGGGATAATAGATGTGCAAGTTGTTAAAGACTTTCCGGATGTATTTTTAGATAAATTGCCGGGATTGCCACCACATCGAAAAGTGGATTTTGAGATTGACGCCATACCAGGAGCGACACCAATATCAATTGCTCTATACAGAACGACACCTTCAAAATTGAAAGAGTTGAAGAAGCAACTGGAAGAATTATTAGAAAAGGAGTTTATCAAGCCAAGTATATCGCCCTGGGGAGCACCAATATTATTTGTGAAAAAGAAAGATAGAAGCATGAGACTGTGTATCGACTACAGGCAGTTGAATAGAATCATAGTGTAGAACAAACATCTGTTGCCTATAATTGATGACTTGCTTGATCAGTTAAAGGATGCATTAGTGTTTTCAAAGATTGACTTGAGATTCGGCTATTGGCAACTTCGAGTAGCAGAACCTTCTATTCCAAAGACAGCATTTAGAACCCGATTTGGGCACTATGAATTTCTAGTTATGCTATTCAGGTTAACAAATGCACCGGCAGCATATATGGCTTTGATGAACAAGACTTTTCAACTGTATCTTGACTATTTCGTTATTGTGTTCATTGATGATATACTCATTTATTCATCTAGCTGGGAGGAACATGAGAAGCATCTTTGAATAGTCTTGCAAATACTTTGGGAGAAGCAATTATATGCTAAATTCAGTAAGTGTAAGCTTTGGATGGAGGAGATTGCATTCCTTGGCCACATTGCGTCTAAGGAAGGAGTGCAGCCAGACCCGTCAAAGATTAAATCTATCTTGGAATGGGAAGCACCTAGAAGTGTGACCGAGATTTGAAGTTTTTTGGGTTTAGCCAGTTACTACAAAAGGTTTGTGAAGGATTTTTTTGTTATTGCTAAACCATTGATGACCTTATTGAAGAAAAACACTTCTTATCAATGGAATCAAACATGTCAATAGAGCTTTGAAAAGTTGAAAGAAACCCTCAGTATGGCTCTCATTTTAGCATTACCAACTGGTAATGGAGGCTTTGTGGTATATACCGATGCTTCAGGACAGGGATTGGGTTGTGTGCTTATACAGAATGGAATGGTGATAGCCTATGCATCTCAGCAATTGCGGCCTCACGAAATAAACTATCCAACACATGATTTGAAATTAGCCGCCATTATTCATGCCTTGAAGACTTGGAGGCATTACCTATATGGAGAGATATTTTCTATCTTTACCGACCATAAAGGCTTGAAGTATATTTCTACTCACAAGGAATTAAATTTGAGACAACGAATATGGATGGAATTGTTAAAAGATTATGACTGCACCATCGAGTATTATATAGGAAAAGCAAATATAGTAGCGGATGCTTTGAGCCGAAAAACTAGAAAGTGCGATGTTGGATTAGTTCGTCATGATATAGACAAATTAGTGGCTTTAAGGGCAATGAATGTTTTATTTGATGTTGAAGTAGATCACTTACTGGCTGCATTACAAATTAAATCATCATTGGAGGATCAAATTCGCGATGTTCAAATGGAAGATGCCTACTTGAGGAAGATGAAAGAGAAGGTAGAAGTAGGACTTAATATATAATTTACCATAAAAGAGGATGGTATATTAATGATTGGAAGTCGTGTGTGTGTTCTGGATAGCGGTGAATTAAGGAAGCAAATAATGAATGAAGCATATACCACTCCTTATGTGATGCATCCCGATAGCACTAAGTTGTATTAGGATTTGAAATCATTCTATTAGTGGCCAGCAATAAAAAGAGATATAGCAGAGTTTGTTTCAAGATGTTTGACTTGTCAAAGAGTAAAGGCAGAACATCAAGCTCCTGTTGGGAAGCTACGTGCTTTGGCAATACCGGAATGGAAGTAGGAGAAGATCACTATGGATTTTATGATTGGACTGCCTTGTACTTTTTGAAAGCATGATGCAGTATGGGTGATAGTCAATCGGTTGACCAAGTCAGCTCATTTCTTACCAATACAAATAAGTGATTCTTTAGACAAGTTAGCATCTTTATACATTTCAAAAATTATGAGATTACATGGAGTTCCTTTATCTATTGTGTCCAACAGAGATCCAAGATTCACTTCCCATTTCTGGGAAAGTTTACAAAAAGCTTTGGGACAAGTTGCATTTTTCTACTGCTTTTCATCCGCAAACAGATGGTCAGTCAGAAAGGATAATTCAGACACTAAAAGATATGATGAGAGCTTATACCTTGGAGTTTAAAGGCAATTAGGATGACCACTTACCACTATTGGAATTTACCTACAACAATGGATATCATTCTAGCATCGGGATGGTGCCTTATGAAGCCTTGTACGGGAGAAAATGTAGAAGCCCAATATATTGGGATATTGAGGGCTTGAGATAACTTGAAGGTCCGAATTTGGTGCAAGAAATGGTAGATAAAATTCAAGTGGTCAAAAAATGTCTTAAAACAGCACAAGATCGACAGAAAAGCTATGCGGATCGACACCGCGGGGAGATGGACTACCAAGTAGGAGAGAATGTCTTTTTGAAAGTATCACCATGGAAAGAAATTTTAAGATTTGGGAAGAAAGGAAAATTGAATGCAAGATATATAGGATCATATGAAATTCTAGAGAAGGTGAGACCATTGGCCTATAAATTGGCCTTGCTAAGAGAACTGTCTGCTATACATGATGTATTCCACATATCCATGTTGAGGTGGTATAGGTAGGATCTAAGTCATATGATACAAGAGCCCGAGATAGAGATATCCAAGGGATTAACATATGTAGAAGAACCAATGGAAATTCTAGATCGGAAAGTGAAACAATTGAGGAATAAAGAGATTCCAATTGTGAAGGTGAAATGGAGCCATCATTCAACTAAAGAAGCAACTTGGGAGGTAGAAGAGCAAATGAGACAGAAGTATCCATATTTTTTTCCGAGAAGTGGTAAGTAGTAAAATTTCAGAGACGAAATTTTTGTGAGGGGAGAATTATAAGACCCACATCTTAGATGCCCTATACATTCATTAAGTATTCATATCATATAGAGAGCATTTGTGGATTTTGTCCTAGTGTGAGGATGTGTATGTTGGTAGAAAGGGGCATAACTGTAGGAAAAGTTTGGATTGATTTGGCATCATAGAAGTTGTAAAGCTTTTATGCAATATGGCCATTTCATTAAGGGGTTTTGATGTAATTATAATGATATTTGGTTATATTTAATTAGAATATATTATTAGTGATAAATATGTATTTATTATGTCTGTTGGGCATTCATTATGGAAGACTTTAGGGGGTGTAATTGTTGGCTTTTGATTGGTGCATTATTATATATGTATATGTGTGTGTATATGTTGGTGTTGTTGTGTAGAGATTTTAAGGAAGAAGAAGAGTGAGTTTTGAGTGAATTTTGGAGAGCTTGTAATCTTGTTCTAGCTAGCAATTTGGGGACATTAGAAGTTCTTATAATCATTGGAGCTTAATTGGTATGCTTTAATTGTATTTTGATTGATTTTGGTTGAGTTGTGAATGTTGGGAAATTCAAATTCTGCCTCCTCTGTTTTCAGTCCTTTTGTGATTGCTCTAACTTAAGCTATAGAGCTCTGATTTGAGCAAGGTTAGACTCCCTGGAAACTTTAGAAATCCTTTACATTTTCTATGTTTTGAGTTTGGACTGATTTTGTGGTTAAAAGGGTCCAATAGAGTCGAACGTTTTGCTGCTTATATAAGTGCCCTATTTTGCCCGATTTGCTTCTAAAATCTATAATTAATTTCAATACTTGTTTAAATTAAGTGATTCCAATTGAAATTTGTAGTAGACTTATAACCCTAGCTTCAGTAGCAATTTTGGGATTATTGGAATTTTATGTTCATCTCTAGGTCATATTGAACTTTGAGCATTTAGTTGCACTTTATGAGGTTAGGGTGAATTACAATGCTTGCTTTATGGAATTGATGTATAATTATGTGTAAGGGTTGATAAAGGAAAAGAAAGCACTCATCATTGAAAGAAAGATCTTTATTGAGTTTGGAAGCACTTAAAGGTAAGTAACTATTGATATATGTTGTATCCATATGCTCAGCTATTATGTGTATATATTTTGTGTACTTCCTTAAATGAATTTGAATAAATGTGTGGATTGGTGAATGGGATATGGAATGACTTCCACCCTCTTGTGTATTAACCTTGTGAGGTTTTGTTGGTAAATTATGTTATATATGTGTGGGGGTAATGGACACTATATTTGTGTATGTGAATGAGATGAGTATGAGCTTTGATGGAATTATATTGTGTTGTGTTGATTGTATTGTATCTCACTTGAAAGTGAAATGGGTGAGGAATGAGAGGATGTGTGTTTGTGAGATGGGCAAGCTGAGTCGGGCGTATAGCTACCCATGTGTGAAGTGAAACTGAGTCTGGCGGATAGTCTCACTAATGGCCATTTGATTGTTATTGAAATATTGTGTGAGATGGGCAAGCTGAGCTGGGTGTATAACTACCCATATCAGAAGTGAGACTGAACCGGGCGGATAGTCTCACTAATGGCCATTTGAATGTTATTGAAATATGTAAGGAATATAGCCATGAGGCTAAGTGTGAGGTAATGTGTGAGGAAAGGTCTATCTGGATACTAACTTGCATAATCATGCATCTTGCATTATGATTATATTTATGTGTGAAATATGGATTGAATGTGAGGATTTTGATTGTGGATTGGTTAAATGGTGTGCTTTGATGTATGTGAGGCACCAACAAGTTAGTTTGAATGTTTGAAAATCTTGTTGTGATGTTTTGAATGTTAATTAGGTTGTTAGACACGGCCATGTGGTGTTGAAATATGGCCGTGCATATGCGGGATTTAAATTCAGGATTTTGGCATGGCCATGCAGGTGGGTGCATGCCTATGCGCATCCAGGGGAAAAAGTGCCAAATCAGGCACGCCTATGCGCATCCAGAGAGCAAAATCACCAAATCAGACACGGCCATGTGCCATTTTAGCACGGCCATGTATGGCCAAAGGTGAAAAATCAAGCCTCAGGCACGGCCATGCGCAACTTAATTGATGAAATAGCAATGTTATTTATATGTCCTCCTTAATTAGTTCTTGAGGAGTATTATGTGTTCGGTGTATATGTGCAATCGTATTCGTAGTTGCATATTGAGTTGCAAGCTCACCCATTTACTGTTGGTGTAACCGACCTTCTTCCTTTTGACATTTTTGTAATGGCATGATGTACACTAGTTAGCCATATGTTAAGTAATGTGTGTAATGTTTATCAATGTATGTACATATAAATACTCGTATGTAAATAAGTATCTTTCATTTTAGAAGTTACTAAATATGCTACGTGTGTTTATTTTAAAATGACACGTGTATGGTTCTAGTTTTGGGTGTCACAATTTATGTTGAAAATTTTAAATTTATCTTCAATAATAAAATTCTAATGTAATATACTTTTTAATAGTTATGGGGTTGTTATTATTATTCTATAATATATATTATTTATATAAATTTTTTCATAAAAATATTTAATAACTGTATGATATATTAGAGTATATTGTATATATGTTAATAAAATTTTAATAATAAAAAATAATGATAAATAAAACTATTAAAAATTATTTAATTTATAATAAATTTATGAAATGTTTTGTAATTTAATACTTTGATTTGAATTATATATTTATTTATTTTTTAAATTTGGAGAAGAACTGAATTTAACCGAAATTTTTAATTCGGAGAAGAACCGATTTTCGAACCAAATTGGACCGAAAATTTTAATCTCCGAACTGTCCCTAACCGAAAATTTGGAGAAATTCTGGAGCCTCAATTTTTAAATTTCCGATAGTGTGGAGCAATTCCGGAGAATTACATTCTCCAAACCGAACCAGACCATGCTCACCCCTACAACCAACTGCCGGTCAAATTATCGAATTCACTCACACACATCTGAGTGTCAATCACGATAATAGATAAACAAATATCCCATGGCATCCTCAACTATTTCATTTTCTCTTTCTCATCAATCAATCTCCCAAAAGTCTAGAAACAATAAAATTCTGAAAAAATTGACCAAGTAATTATTTTTAAAAAAATATTTATAGTTATAAAATTATTTTTAATTCATTTTTAAATCATTTTTTAATACAAAATCATTAAATATGTTGATTTTGATACTATTTTTATCAATTTATAATTTTTATTATGAAAATTAATTTTTTATAGTTAAATGAATTAATTATTTGAACATTTTTCCACTAAAATTTCATAATTAAAAGTTACTATTTAAATTTTATCATTACGGAAATATATTTATTTTAATTAATTTATAAATTGTGATTATTTATTTGAATGTATTTATAATGTATGATTATTTATTCATTTGTATAAACAGTTTGATAATTTAATTTAATAATTATAATTTCAATTCATGGAATTTTTTTTTGAGAAATTTGTATTCAACCATAATTATTTTTTATTTTAATAAGTCAAAAACAGATCCCATAAATTACATGTTACGGGGTGGCCAAGGGCCGGTTTCGGCCCGGAACCGAACCGGAACCGGCCCGGTCAAACTCAGAACCAGAACTGGTCAAACCTGGAACCGACTCTAAATCGAGGGTGGGACCGGTTCATGGCCGGTTTCACCATTCTGGAACCATGAACCGGCGGTTTCGGTTCAAAACCGGTCGGTTCTAGTTCATTTTATGAAAAAAATAAATTATGTGAAAAATTCAAAAAATGCAAGTTACAACTCTTTATAAAATTCTACATAATTTTCTTTTACTCATGGTATATTTTGTTTTCTAAAATAATACAATTTTTTTACAGTGCGTAAAAATCAAACCAAAAAAACCAAAACTATAAACCAGAACCGGCCGGTTTGGAACCGACCCGGAACCGGGGTTAAGCCGGTTCCGGTTCGGTTCCACCTTAGGTCGAACCGTGAACCGGCGGTTCCGAACCGGAACCGGCCGGTTCATGAACCGTGGCCACGCCTACATGTTACCAAATCCGTTAAGTTTCTACATGTATATTTTTTTATCGGATGTCCCCAAAGGCCAAAGGGACCTGTACGTGTATATTTTAAAGGGAAAACGTACATGTCTCGGGCAGAGACATGTACGTTTTGTCTCGGGTAGGGGCAAATTACAAATTTGCCCCTACCTGGTAAAGGGGAGAAAAAAATGTTTAGGGGTAAAAAGGTAATTTTATATATAAAATTACATTTTAACCCCCTAATTATATTGCCCCTGTAAAATAGAGAGACCAAACTGGTAATTTTACCGGTCCGAGACAATCTCGGACCGAGATACCTATCATCAAAAACACAAATTATTACATATAACATTAAATTATTACATATCTTAAC
>CATIWO010279934.1:0-10461 GCA_949673435.1 Macaranga tanarius | reverse complement strand
ACCAATTGGTTGACTCAACAGCATGCCATGGAATGTATAGCTTCGTGGACGCTGCCCAAGGATATCACCAGATCCCTATGAAGCGAGAGGATCAAGAAAAAACATCATTCATAACTCACCAAGGGTTGTACTGTTATAACGTTATGCCCTTTGGACTCAAGAACGCAGGAGCTACATATCAAAGGTTTATGAACTTCATTTTTAAATAAGAAATCAGAAAAACCATCGAAGTATATGTAGACAACCTAATCGTCAAGAGCCAAACAGAAGAGGACCATCCTACAGACTTAGAACGAGTCCTAGACACACTAAACGAATACAAAGTTAAGCTCAATCCAAATAAATGTGTATTCGGGGTGAAGGCAGGAAAGTTCCTAGGTTTCATAATCTCACAGAGAGGAATCGAAGCCAATCCGGAAAAAATGGAAGCGATCATCAATATGAAGCCTCCAACAACACTGAACGAACTACAAAAACTAAACGGACGAATCACTGCGCTCGGAAGATTCATGTCTAGCTCAGTAAAAAAATGCCTCCCTTTCTTCAAAGCAATGAAGAATGTCAAGAATTTCGAATGGAACGCTGACTGCCAAAAAGCATTCAAAGATATTAAAAAATTCCTAACATCTCCACCTTTGCTGAGTAGACCAACACCAGGAGAAACATTATACTTATATCTCTCAGTGGGAAATGAATTCCTAGCATCGGTACTCATCCGAGAGGATCAAGGAGAACAAAACCCCATTTATTATGTAAGCAAAGTCCTCAGGGGAGCAGAAATTCGTTATCCAAAAATGGATAAATTAGCATTAGCCCTAGCACATACGGCTAAAAAACTTCAACACTATTTTCAAGCTCACAAAATAGTGGTACAAACGAATTAACCGTTAAGAAAAATCTTGCAAAGACCGAAAACATCCGGCAGACTCGTCCAATGGTCAGTACAATTGGGCGAACATGACATATCATACGAGCCTCGAACAACAATCAAGGCACAAATATTGTCTAATTTCATACAGGAAATGACTGAAGTTACGGAACTCAGCAATGAGAAGAACTTATGGCAAATGTATATTGATGGGGCATCAAGCAAACAAGGTTCGGGCGCTGGAATAATCCTAATAGGCCCGAAAAAAATTAAAATTGAATATGCTTTCAGAATAGCATACACTGCCACGAATAATGCAGCAGAATACGATGCCCTAGTCACCAGTTTGAAGTTGGCATATGAGATACGAGCTGATAGCCTCCAAATACTTTGCGACTCATAACTTGTAGTAAACCAGCTAAAAGGGGCATACGAAATGAAAGATCTGAATATGATCAAATATGCGGATAAAGCTCAGTCACTCCTACACAGGATTACAGAAAATGGTACACAATGGACAATTGTTCAAATCCCAAGAGCAAAAAATAAAGCTGATAGCATAGCTAAATCAGCAGCAGAAAACGGACCAATATTCCAACACCTTCTCCTCAAAGAAGAAATCACTAAGCCATCAACGGAGGATAATGAAGTCCTAACTATATCCGAAATAGCCGAGTGGATAAAACCTATTGCTGAATACCTTGAAATAGGAAAGCTCCCTGATGACAAGAACAAGGCAAAGAAAATCCGAATACAAGCCGCCCAATACTCACTCCAGAATGGAAATCTATACAAAAGATCATTTAGCCATCCGTGGAGCAAGTGTGTTTCAATTGAAGAAGGAAATTACATCCTTCGAGAAATACACGAAGGAATATGCGAAGCCCATGAGGCTAAGGCCACCTTAGTTAAAAAAGCCCTGTTACAATGATATTTTTGGCCTATAATGTCCCAAGATGCACAAAAGTTAGCACAAAGTTGTGATAAATGTCAAAGATTTTCACAGATGGTACACACTCTATCCCAAATCCAGAACCCCATCGGAAGTCCATGGCCCTTCGCAATATGGGGAATGGACATTCTTGGACCTTTTCCAATGGCTCCAGGATAGAAAAAATTCATAATAGTTACAATAGATCACTTCACAAAATGGATCAAAGTTGAGGCAATGCCAACGATAACGGAAGCAAAAATTCATAATTTCTTCTATATGGAAATAATATACAGATTCGGAATCCCAAACACACTCATTACAGATAATGGAAAATAGTTCGACAACTTAAAATTAAAATAATTTTGTTCTGAACTCAGAATAAAGCTGCGGTTCAGTTCCGTAGCCCATCCGCAAACTAACGGACAAATGGAAGTCTCCAATCGAACCATTTTACAAGGCATCAAAAAGCGTCTTGATAATAAGAAAGGAGATTGGGTAGATGAACTATACAACGTCATTTGGGCATACCGCACCACTCCAAGAAGTGGAACAGGAGAATCACCCTTTCGATTAGCTTATGGGATGGATGTAGTAATCCCTGTCGAAATAGGCTCTCCATCATATAGAGTCGATAGAGACCTGAAAGAAATAGAAAATGCAAAAGATTACAGAATAGCATTGGATATGCTTGAAAAAAGAAGAGAACAGACTGCAGCTATAGCAGAAGCTAGGCGACAATAGGTTGCTCGCTATTTCAACAAAAGAGTACGGACAAGGGCTTTCAAAATTGGAGACTTTGTCCTACGAAAAGCAGAAATAGGGAAAGGCAACGCAGGAACAGGAAAATTAGATCCCAATTGGGAAGGGCCATACTAAATTATCGGAGCAACTAAAAAAGGGGCATATAAACTAGAAGACTCGAAGGGAAATACCATCCCAAGATATTGGAATATAAAAAGCTTACGAAAATATTACCAGTAAGCATTTATAAAACTGTAAAAGGGAAATACCATCCCAACATTCTCAAAAAAGAAATAAAAGAACTTTGATACTCAGGAGTACAAATAAAGACGAGTCCCTATACTCGCAAACAAAACGAATGAACTACATTCGTAACAACAAAGACGAGTCCTTATGCTCGTAAACAAAATGAGTAAACTAAATTCGTAACAATAAAGACGAGTCCTTATGCTCGCAAACAAAACGAGTAAACTACATTCGTAACAATAAAGACGAGTCCCTATACTCGCAAATAAAATGAATGAACTACATTCGTAACAATAAAGACGAGTCCTTATGCTCGCAAACAAAATGAGTAAACTACATTCGTAACAATAAAGACGAGTCCCTATACTCGTCTTAAAAAAAGAATGAACTACATTCGTAACAACAAAGACGAGTCCTTATGCTCGCAAACAAAATGAGTAAACTACACTCGTAATAATAAAGACGAAGTCCTTATACTCGCAAACAAAATGAGTAAACTACACTCGTAACAATTAAGGCAAGTTACCAATATAAAAAGTCACGATCTTCTCAAAATAAAATTATATAACCAAACAAGCAAGAAAAGGATATTTTCATTAAATCCGAAAATGCTTCATACAAAAATTTCCTCATAAAGGCGAGAAATAAAAAAGTTACAGACAAATTATTCCTTTGGTGAAGCATGAATACTACTTCCGCCAACAGGAGGATCCCCAGCAAAAGTCGAAGACGTAGCTACTTCGGCAGTAGGGTCATCATCCCCAACTGGAGCGGTCGAGTGACTCTCCGTAACATTAGATACTGCCTTTTCTCTACAAATTACTTCACTCAAATCACAAAGAGAAATTCTTTAAATAGGGGTAAAATCAAAATTAGGATGATGAAGAGACACCATTCGTCAACATTCTGATTTTATAGATTGAACAAAATCTGCTGTTAAGCCCTGAAAGCCCTTCTTTTCATTTACCCGAGCTTCTTTTAACTGGCGAACCTCTTCTTTGTAAGCAGCAATAATTTTGTCTTGCTCAGTTATGGTTGAACTCAATCGAAAAACAGAGCTTTGGAGGTCTACATTTTCCTTTTTTTCAATCTCCAAACTCGAGAGAGCACTATCACGCTTTGCCCGTACAGTTTGAAAAATCTCCTTCGCTTTACGGAGATCGCTCTTATGCTCGATAGCCAGCTCATTTATTTTTTGGATCGAGAGACTGTGCTTGCTCTTATGAATGTAACGAATGTCATCCATTCGCAATACCCCTTGAAGAGCCTGAAAAACAAAGGCCGTTAGGAATATGATTAAAATAATCAAATGAATGGAGGAAGTCGAAAATAGAATACCTCCATCATACTTAAAACGACTTGACTTTTCAAATAATTTTCATCAATAGCCTCCCAGTGGAGCATATCCTTCTTAAGGTGATGACACTCTGAAAGGTGACCACGAACGAGAGGATTTGAGACACTCGGATCTCCAACTTTCTTCTCAAACCAAGAAGCCAGATTTGGACAGGATTTCAATCGCGGACATTTAAAGTGAATATCCCCTTCCTCAGTAGCCGTTTCGTAGGTTCCCTCCGAACCCTTTGCTCATTTTCTTTGCTTGATAGGAATCTCAGCTTCCTTGGGAGTATTGAGAGGCAAGAAAGGAACTTCGTAATCCTCGATACTGATAGGAGGAACGGTAAGGTTGGCCACAGTAGGATTGGTAGCAACCTCAGCAGATTCATCTACAATATCCATAATATCTTCTATGAAATCAGCAAGAAAATCAGTCATCTACACAATGAAAAAGGAAAAGTTAAATATATACCTCCAGATTCCGGAACTTCAGTTATAATATTATAAAGACCGGCATCAGAAGGATGCTCGTGTCTATATACAAATCGTTCTAAATAAATGTGTGCAGAAGGCAATAAAATGGAACACCGATAGTGGAGATCCACTAGCAAAGTAAGATCAGTCTCCTCTATAAAATCTGCTGATCGTCTCACTGTTTGAAGCTCGTTCGACCATGATACCGATATTTATTGAAAAGCAGTTTCATGCTGAATAAAGAAGAATTTGCTTCTCCAATCTCTACTAATATTAGGCAACTTTTTAAATAAGCCGAAGCCAGGAATACTCGACATCGAATAGGTGAGATCACCTTTCTTTTTTATCAAAGAATACATATAGCGATGCATTTGAACTGTGGGTTCGCGACCATGCGAACGAATGAGTTCACAAAAGACTGTAAGGAATCTATATCCATTCGGGTGTAATTGACCCAGGGCAAGGTTATAGGCTCGGAAGAACAAAATTAAAAAAGGATCTAAAGGAAACCGAAGACCCCTTTCCAGTTGGTCTAAATAGATGACTATTCTATTTCGCTTCCCATCTCTATCAGGGTTATGATGAGCCCTAACATGATCGGTGGCTTGGAAAAACTTATACTCAATAGGTATATTATATTTTTTTTCCTACATTTTTGAATAACTTCTTTAGGGAGTGAGGGGGCAAACTCGGATGGATCTAAAGGAAGCCTAGGGGCCATATCAACAAAATAATAATAATAAATAAAGGAAAAGATCAGAAGAAGGAGAGAGGGCAGAAATAACCTTTGAAGCTTTCAAAGAGCTAGGCATGCAGATCGCTTGGAGCTTTCTAGAGAGAAGACATAGCTTTCTAGAGAGAAGACAGAGCTTTAGAGAGAGAAATGGTGAAAAGCTAAAATGACCAAGACAATGACCTTAGAAGGGTTTATAAAGAGAATAGATTTTTAACTATCCCCTACATACTCTCGACGGTTGATTAACCCATATTTCAGAAAGGAAAGGGTAATCAAGGAACGGAGAAAATGATTCGACGTCTTGAAAAATGAAAAGATTTGAGCAGATCTATTGACACGTGGTAGGAACCTCTCTCGGTTTAATTATAAATGAACCTCTCATGAGGTCAAAACATACGAACATCTCTCGGTTCAATGATAAACGAACCTCTCACGAGGTCAAAACATACGAACCTCTCTTAGTTCAATGATAAACGAACCTCTCACGAGGTCAAAACATACGAATCTCTCTCGGTTCAATGATAAACGAACCTCTCACGAGGTCAAAACATACGAACCTCTCTCAGTTCAATGATAAACGAACCTCTCACGAGGTTAAAACATACGAACCTCTCTCGGTTCAATTATAAATGAACCTCTCACGAGGTCAAAATATACGAACCTCTCTTGGTTCAATTATAAACGAACCTCTCACGAGGTCAAAACATACGAGCCTCTCTCGGTTCAATTATAAATGAACCTCTTACGAGGTCAAAATATACGAACCTCTCTCGGTTCAAAATAAATGAGCTTCTCAAGATTCAACACAAACGAATCTCTTATGAGTTCAAAATATACGAACTTATTAAGGTCAGAACATATAAATCCCTTTAGGTTCACAATATGCGAGCCTCCTTAAAGGTTCAATACTCTGATGCTAAATAAATATCCTTCTCAAGGAAGGGCCTTCACATGCAAATTTGTAGAAATATGAAATTATGAAAACTAGCAGAACGCTTTTTCGAACATAAATATTCGATACCATTGGGGGGGACATCTGATAAATATGAGAATTATCATGTTCCTACACATACGAATCCAAGTCCTGAAAGAACTCTGATCAACAAGGCTAAAGAGACCTAATTGGTAAGGAATTAGGACTCTCATGATACTAATCCAAATAGGACTAGGTATGTCCTTCTTATACCTATATATAGGCTCATATCTTTCATTATTTGATCATCTTGAATAAACTTTCTCTAACTTAAGCATCGGAGAACCTACGGATCAGAGATCCTAGGCTCATCCAAGGTTTTCTCTTGTGTTTATAGGTTTGGAGGAGGTTGACATTCATCACTTATGCTTGGGGAAAAACTAAAACCCAAATGGTTCAATTTTTAATTCAAAAAGCAAGCTCAAGGATTTTGAATTGGAAGAGTAAATATCCATCTTAGGCAGATAGAGAAGTGCTCATAAAGGTAGCCATACAAGCTCTTCCCAGTTTTGTTATGTTAGTTTTTAAAATCCCGTTAGGAGTGCTGAAAGAGTTAGAAAAATTGATCAGGAGCTTCTGGTGGTCACAAAATGTTATAGATAGGAAGATCCATTGAATTAACTAGAAGGATCTTACTAAGAATAAAGAAGATGGTGGTCTGGGTTTTAGAGAGTTAGAGCTTTTTAACTTGGATGTGCTAGCAAAAATTAGATGGAGCATCATACAAAATCCTACTTCTCTATGTGCCAGATTGTTACGAGGTCTATATTTTCCATCTACTTCCTTTTTACAGGCAAAACAAGGATCTAAGCCTTCATGAATATGGTCTAACATCCTTAAAGGCCGAGATGTTCCATTAAAAGGCTACAAATGGAATATATCAAGTGGACTAGCTATGAATGTTTGGGAGGACCCGTGGATACCAACTCTTCCAAATTTTAAGGTACTTTCATAAAAACCTGCTAATTCTCAAGTGCATTTGGTCAGAGATCTTGTCGATAGTTTGAATAGGTATTGGAACATTCATAAGTTAAACCAACTCTTTAATACAGAAGAAGTAAAGTCTATTCTCAAAATCCCTATTCAGTTGTTTTAAGGTAGAGATCAAATTATTTGGCACTATGAGAAATATGGAAGTTATACTATTAGGTCTGGTTACAAATTGTTGAAGGGTGAAGATAATGAAATGGTGCAACTAAATAGAGCCTTTACATCCATATCAAGGTCTAGGAAAATCTGGCAAAGTATTTGGCAGCTAAAGTTTCCTCCAAAAATTTGACTCTTTATATGGAGGTGTGTTCGTAATGTAGTGGCAATAAGGGCAGCCTTGAAAGCTAAAGGGTGTAGCAAGGATGACTTTTGTCCAATATATGGGAGGCATCAGGAAACTATAGAGCACGTGATCTTTTTATGGAGTCAAGCTAGGCACATATGGTTTGCTTCTCCTCTTGGGTATTTACCATCGATTGAAGGCTTTCTCTCGTTCAAACACTGGTGGATTGAAGTAACAGACATGTTGGAGAAAGTGAATCAGCCTTAGATGTTAAAGTTGGGCTTTTTACCATTTTGTGGTAAATTTCTAAACATATTCCCAATTTATGGTGGTTTCAAAAGATATTCCCAATATATGGTACTTTTACTGTGCAATGTTTAATTTTTTATCACAGTCTGCCAGTTTGACTAGCGGACTCAAAGTCCACATAGTCAGTCTGCCAGTCAGACTGGCGGACTGCAAAGAAAATATTAAAAAAAAAATTTAACAGGCAGTCTGCCACTTGAAGTGGCGGACTGCCTACAATTTAAAAAGAAATTAAATATAAAAAGGCAATCCGTCACTTGAAGTGGCGGACTGCTTTAAAAAAATTTAAATAATTATAAAATAAAAAAAAAATTTCAGGCTGCTTGTCATTATAAAAAAAACATTCAGTTTTAGCTATGCACGTTGCCACACTTTTTTTTCTTTTTTATTATTTTATTATTTTTTGGCTTATATATTACAAATTATTTTTAGCTCACGAGAAAGAGAAAATTACGTGAAATTTTTTGCCGCAAGCCGTTTTGTAAATGGATGTCGGAACAGTAATTTAATGAATAATAACTTTTACATGTGACTATTCACGCAATGTGAAAAAATTGTTATATTTTAGAAAATAAAATATATCACAAGGAAGAGAAAATTATGTGAAATTTTTTACCATAAGCCGTTTTGAAAACGGATGTTGAAACAGTAATGTGATGAATAGTAAAATAGTAACTTTCGCATATCACTATTCACGCCGTATAAAAAACTGTGATATTTTAGAAAATAAAATATATCACGAGGAAGAGAAAATTATGTGGAATTTGTTTCCGCATGCTCGTTTTGGAAACGGATGTTGGAACAGTAATCTGATGAATAGTAAAATAGTAACTTTCGCACGTCACTATTTAGACAATGTAAAAAATTGTGGTATTTTAGAAAATAAAATATATCTCGAAGAAGAGAAAATTACGTGGAATTTTTTGCCACAAGCCTTTTTGGACAAGGATGTCGGAACAGTAATTTGATGAATAGTAACTTTGCATATAACTATTCACGCAGTGTAAACAAATTATGATATTTTAGAAAACAAAATATATCATGAGGAAGAGAAAATTATGTGATTTTTTTTGCCGCAAGCCATTTTGTAAACGGATATCGGAACAGTAATTTGATGAATAGTAAAAATAAAATTTTGGTGACAAAAAAATTGAAGGGCTTTTTTTATCAACATTTTAATATAATAATATAAATAATATTAATCATAATTATATTAAAAAAATTTTATTTTCTTACAAACATTATACTCTCTAATAATAATAATAATAATAATAATAATTTAAATAAAATTTTTTAAAAAAATTATTGGTCCGCCACTTCAAGTGACCAACAAGAAAAAAAAAATTTAAAAATTGTTGGTCTGCCACTTGAAGTGGCGGACCAACAAAAAAAAATTAAAAATTAAAAAAAAAAAAGAAAATAAAGTCAATCCACCGGTCAGAGTGGCGGACTGACTTCTCCACCCGCCACATCACCCAAAACTACCATAAATTTAGAAATACTTTTAAAAAGTACCATATATTGGGAATATCTTTGGATACCAACATAACTTGGAAATATATTTAGAAATTTACCACAAAATGGTAAAAAGACCTGTCAAAGTTAGTGGCAGAAATCATTTGGCATATTTGGAAGGCAAGAAACCAAGTGATTTTTCAACACCACAAAGCTAACTCTCTAGTTACAGTGCAAAAAATCCAAAATTGGTGGGAACAACTGCAAGCACCATTCATTGATGAAACAAGGTCTGACCCTATTAGCAATGAAACCGAGCAAGCAGTGGTGGGATGGACTCCACCGCCTCCAGGAATTTGGAAAGTGAATTGCGATGCTTCCTTTAATCCAATTTCTTGTAAGAGCCAACTTGCGTTCATATGTAAAGATTGTCGTGGTGACATAATTCACATGTCAACTAGAAAGACGCACTCACATACAGCTCTGCAAGCTGAACTTCAAGGAATTAGAGAAGCTATGCAAGTTGGTTTATAATTCCCAGAGCAACGATTCATTATTGAATCAGACAGTGCCCAAGCTATTCGTATCTGTCAAAACGAGCAACAAAGCTCTTGGGAAGCTATGACCATCTCAGAAGATATTGCTAAGATGAGTGCAAGGCTGAGTTGGGTCAGATTTCAATATGTTCAGCGCATCCATAATCAAGCAGTGGATTGGTTGACAAAGCAGGATGTCATGTTAATAGGTGTGGAACACTTAACTAGCAGTAGTTCTCGTTTCACCCAAATTGTACACAATGATGTAGCCCACGTTAGGGGTGGCCACGGGCCGGTTTCGGCCCGGAACCGAACCGGAACCGGCCCGGTCAAACCCGGAACCGGAACCGGTCAAATTCGGAACCGGGCTGAACCGGCCCTGAACCGAGGGTGGGACCGGTTTAGGGCCGGTTCCACCGTTCTGGAACCGTGAACCGGCGGTTCCGGTTCGGAACCGGCCGGTTCAGGTTCCGAACCGGCCGGTTCTGGTTCATTTTATGAAAAAAATTAAATTATGTCAAAAATTTTAAAAATGCAAGTTACAACTATTTATAAAATTCTACATAATTTTCTCTTACTCA
>CATIWO010279884.1:0-21881 GCA_949673435.1 Macaranga tanarius | reverse complement strand
GAGCCATTCTTTGAATATGATTTAATAGAACAGAAATTTAAAGGTATTTAGAGTCCAGTTCTTTGACAATTGGGCTTTAACTGCCATTTTTCATCATTGGGCCTTTGCCTTGTGGGCCGGGTCAGACCATGTGTCCACAATCTGTCTTATGTTATTATTATTTAGGGTGCTAGTAGTACATTTTTTTTGCTCGAATAACATTTTTTAATCTCGATGCCTACCCAGTACTCTTTAAAATGCCAGAAACACTAAATCGGCCATATGGAAATGCAACCCAAGTGCTTTATTTGACAGAAAAGTTTATTATGAAAATTTTAGATAAAGTTAAAAATTTGTGAAAGAATTATGAATTTTTTTGGGATCATTAACCTAATTTTAAAACTTAATTAAAACTATGATACACATTTAATCCTTTCATTTTGTGGCATTATAAATCAATCCATTGATCTCGAAAGATGAAATCACAAGGTTCTAAGCACAACTTTGTTACAATTGTTCTGAACATAAATTATGTAAACATGATGGCACACTCCACTTCAATGCACGACATATTCATTTCCATGTATTACAAATGGAGCAGAAGACATTCATGTAAAGATCACTGCAAAACAGGACAGCCATGAACAACAATGCCAGGGGCAGTGGGGCATGTAGCAAGAGGGCAGTGATCATCCAACTCCAATCCCCACCATTCTGGTCCATTTATATTCTTAATCTGCAATCCGAAATAACAAAGAATGGCCAAGAAAGCAACTCCAGCATCTAATCCAGCTGATAAAATATAGTTGTGCCTAGCCCACCACTTCTTGTATCTCTTATACACTATAAAGTTGAAGAAATAGCCTACTGTAAACCAGCTTATATAGTTTACAACTCTTGCGGGCGGCATTGCCCCTGTCCCGCTTAAGATCACAGGAATGTTCATGAGTCTTATCCATTTTTGCTTCGGGAACATAAGGGACAACATCCACACGACCACTAGTGCCAGGAGGCTCATGAGAAAGAAGTAGTTCATCTTTGAGTAGAGGCTAAGACAACCGAACATTCTTAACGGTCCAACTAAGCCCCAGATAATGGAGGCATTGTAGAAAACATCGTCCCCTGGACATTTCCAGGGGCTTCCCTATGGTAATTTATCAAGATGAAATATCAATTCAATTGATGTCAGGAGCCACCAAGCCGTGCCGAAGTTATAAATGATATGATACATTATCTTCAACATACTATTTCCTCTGGAGTCATATGAAAGCTGCATGGGCTCAGTCGAAACCCCGAAAACAGTTGCACTACAATTAAAAGACAATTTATCAATAACAAGAAAATTAGCTTACACAGATGCACAACCTCTGACAGAAGAAATTTGAAAAGATAGATTAAAAACACAAAAAAAAACCCTAATTTCAATTCAAAGGAAATTGAGGTATTTGGGTATTTTCATTTTGAATTTTTTCATAGATCTTGTCGAAGACTGTGTTCCAAAGAGAAAAGAAGGTGTAAAAGTAAATGGTACACAATTGGTTTTTTATAACTTTAATTTCACAATAGTAGCCGGTCACTAACCTATGATAAGAGGTAAAATGTCCATTTGTATGGGTACAAATATTTGCACCGTAGCAAAAGCCATATATATATATATATATATATATATTAAATTTTGAGTGTTAAAATTATTAACCTCAAATTTTGACACGTATCTCTTCTCTTTATTTAGAATTTAGCTCTAAATGTCTACGCGGTGAATTCTAAGAATTCACCATATTTTTATTAAAATATTAAAAAAATATATTTTATTTTATTTTATATTCCTACGCCAAAAAAACCTCTATTGTATCTCTATCTCTTCCTCCTCTTCCCTCCATTGTATCTCTATACACAACTGCAGCTACACACTGCGACTACCATCGCAAGGCTTCGTGTCGTTTCCTTGGCTCCTCCTTCATTGACAACAATTGATTCCTAAGGTGAGTGAACTATTAAAAAGCTATCCTTTCCATTTGTTTCTTTCTCTTAATTCTCTTCAATCTCGATTTGGCGAGCTATTTGAGCAAAAAGATTTTTTTTTTAATTGTTGTCGTCTGTTTGGTTACTGGGAAATCTTATGAGTCAAAAGCTTTTAAAAATGTTTTTATGTTATTTTTTTCATTGTTTTGTGCTTAAATATGTAAAACCCATTAGTCATTTAGTTGTTGCATTGCTAAAGTTTGTTTTTTTTTTTTTAATGTTTTTGGTTTTGAATTTTGATGGGAATTTGGTTGCTTTTGTTAATTAATGATCATATACACATGTCATCAAAGTTTCAATTTCTTGATCTTTGCCATTGAACCAAGAATGATTGGTTGTTGAGGAAGATATCAAGTTATAATGGAATTTGGTGAAGAAATCCACTATTAGTTTAAGGTTTTCAATTTTTTTTAGTTCTTCTTAAATTTATAACAATCTAATTGTATTCTTCTTCCTCTTGTATAGTTTTGTGTTCCATTTGGAACATTAACTACTATTGGACACTTGGTATTATTCATTTTCTAAAAAATTTAAAAAGTTGGAAGTCATATAGAGAATTCAAAGATATCCATGTTGTTTTTAAATTTCCAATATGATCGTCACCAACTAATTAAAGCAAATTACAATCTTAGACCTGAGCATTATCAATTTTCTTATACCAGCTTCTTTGTGGTCTAAAATATATACATACAGGTTGGTGCCTTTTGGTGTCTTTTTTCTTTTATGTCTCTTCTGATGCTTGATTCATTTGTCTTAATATTTTTCAGCCAATCTATTTCATAGAGATGTAAAGCCACAAAATATTCTTGCCAATGCTGATTGCAAATTGAAGATTTGTGATTTCAATCTTGCTCGAGTATATTTCAATGATGCGCCATAGTCTATTTTCTGGACTGTATATGTTCCTATCATGAACTTCAATTGTGTTTTTCTTTTGGTATTTCTTTTCATTAATGTAATGTTCTTACTTGGTTTACTGTTATTGGAAAATATGGAAAGTGGCCTCAAGCATATGATACTAGATAAACTATTTATTTGCCCTTTTATTTTTTTCAAATTTATATACGACTCTGTGGCAACAAAGTGGTGTCGTGCTCCAGAACTGTGTGGCTTCTTTTTCTCCAAAGTATATTGCCTTTGATGTTTGAAATCTTAGCCTTGCAATTTTTTTTATTCTATTTTTCTGTCCAGATTTGGATTAATGCATATAAAGAGAATAATGTTTATTCTGATATCTAAGTCATTAGATTAGAATATCTCTTTCTTTTGTTTCTTTCTTACCTTTTATTTATTTGCATCAATTTTTTTCTCTATGCATTATCAGAATTGACTATGGTACCTTTTGTGTGTTTTATCTTTAGATGAAATACATTATAAGCATCTAGTTTTTATTGTACCTAAATATGTTTATGGAGGGTTGGAAAAAGATTAACTATTTTGTTATTGTTGACTTGCAACTTGGAGTGTGTTTTTTATTAGCATAGGAAATACTCTAGCACTCTCCTTTTAGTATGTAGGAGGATGTTGTGATTTAGTTTAAACTAATGCTAATTCTAAATTTGATGTCTTGATACTTCAGCAAGTATCTAACGAGAACAAGTTCTTACTAAAAGACTAAAACACATAGAAGCTAACATCGAAAAAAATTGACTGAGAAGTGAAAAGATATAATTTTGGAAGTTGTAGCTCAGAGGAAATAAGGCAGACACTAATGGATGAAATTCGACAACTGAAATAAAAGATTCAACAAAATGAAAAAGTGGCGCAGAAGGAAGAGGAGGTTGAACACTGTAAAGAATACACTAAGATATATTGAAGCAAATTTAAATGCCACCAGGTTCATGTCTTGATATCCTTTATAATATTTGCATGGTCTTTAATCAGTTTGTTAGTTTTGCAATTCTCAAATAGTGATCATCTTTGTCATATCTCCCTTAAATACTAAGCTCAATCGTAGAACATGAAAATTATTTCTCCTGATTGACAAAGTGGAAACATCCGATAGTTTCCATGATATATTGGAATTTACTATGCATATCTAAGCTAAGATTTATGGTATTAACATGAAAAAGAGTTTTGAAAAAAAGGAAGAATATAATAATAAATAGTTACAACAATATGAATCATTTGTTAACATATAATTTTGAAAATTTTGATTTATTAATGTGTAATTTCAAATAATTATTAGTTTTTAATAAAGAGGAAGAAAGATACATGAATGTCTCTTCTAATTTATTCAAACTATTTTTTTTATTGGTGTAGCAAAAGTTTATCAAATTATTTGCTTCAAAATAGAGAGATTTTGGCTCTATTTTATTAAGACACTGCTTGAGTTGCTTCCTTAATTAATATTGATGGAGCACCCACTAGCTAATTTGGTGGAATTAGGTAAATTATGGAAGGAACTAAATTATAGACATTGATGACACTTCAAGAGAGAATTTGCTGAAATGTTTAAGTGATTTAGTGTTTCTTTGGCAATTCTTTGTTTGTAGATCAAATAAAACAACACTGTCAAAAACAGTGCCTCCTATTAATACGCCTTTGATTGTTGTGGATGATACCATGCAATCTGCTGTCCAACTTGCTGGACCTCTTCATGTTATGGTTGACGCTAACTATGTTTTTATCAATCTTGATGATATACAAATTGACCAGCCACTTCATAGTTCGCTAATTCTTATATTCAATTAAACTTTTGTGATGCTCTTCTACTGAGATAGGAATGAAGAATGAATTAACATGTTATTTGTTTATATGATTTATCCATATTATAAATTTGGTGCATAAGTTTGTTGAATGAATGATTCCTATGGCTGTAGCTTTTACGTTCTATTTGTTTCTAAAGAGAGTTAAGATGCTACGCAATTTTAATGTTTCAGTTAATGATTTGATGCTCAATATTTGAATCTTTGTCTGTGCATGAATTTGTTGTTAAATGACTCTTATTAATCTTTTCGAGAAAGGATTTTAATTGTTCTAATTATCTATGCAATATGTACCTGATCCTTCTTAATGATTCTTATTAAATAATTACTTTCCAACAAATAAATAAGCAAAATAAATATAAACAGCGTTGCGTATATGACTAGTTTAACTAATTATATAGTTGATTACACTTCATTCAGACTATGCTTATAGACTTATTCAATTAACAAATAAAACATATATATGTATTTAAATAATTATACTTAAACAACCACATATTACATTTTTTTTAAAGTCAACTTAAATAAAACATATACATGCATTTAAATAATAAAATAGCCACACCTAAATAGCCACTTATATATATATGCATTTAAATAATTACACCTAAACATCCACATTTAAACAGCCACCTAAATGTATAAATTAGAATTATACCTTATACAATTTAATTAAAATGTGAACTTCAAATTTCAAATATGCATAACTAATTTTTAAAACTTAGAACCAAGATAGTGAAAAAAAAACCAAATAGCCAACACCAAAAGCAAATTACATTCTAATTATAATATTATCATCACTCACACATATCTAGAGAAAATTCAATATTAATTATTATATTGATGCATGAACATATTAATTTAACTATCCTTAAAAATTATAAATCACCACTAATATCAGGAACACTGAAATTAAAGTTCAAAATATAAAATAACAATTAAAGAAATAAATTAAATATTTAATTATTTGACATAAATATATGCAAACGGAATAAATGTAGCTAAGTAATTTTGAAACTCAGAAGCAAGATAGTGACAAAAACAAATCCAAATAAACAACACCAAAAGCAAATTACACAAAATTATAAAATAAATTGGAAATGAAGATTTCAGAAACCAAAACCAAACAATTGAAAAGAAAAATTAAAACCAAAAAGTACCTGAGATCAAAGAATTCCATAGGAAAAACTAGGGTCGTAGATAGCATTAGTCTCTCTAACACTACATGATTATAAAAAAGTATTCCAGCATTTATGAGTTACTGAAACAGCAAATGCTTAGATAGCATTAGTCTAAATGCAATTAAATCTAAGTAGTATTAATTCCTGATAGTGCAGGAATAGTCCAATGATCACTTTCTTCAACAGCATTATAAGATGAAGATTCAAATTATGCCATGTTGATTTATGAAACTAATTTTCATTTGATTTATAAGGGAATACCTGTCTTCTTTTATAAGTTCATCAATATTTAAAATCAACATTCTTATTAATAAGAAAGACAATGATTTAGTTAGATCTATCAAAATTTTACATACCTTATGAGCAAAAGGCATGTTTCTAGTCTGATTCCAAGTTAATGGTTGAGTACCTTCATTATTAATTTTGTAAATTATCTTCTGCTCAGCCTGTACAAATTAAAAAAGTATCACTAATAATTAATATAATTTATTAATACTAGCATTCAGTTAATAGTAGTAGTAACTTAATGAATTATTGAAACAATATATCCTAATGAATTTTTGAAACAAATTATTGAAAAATTTAAAGATAAGTTGGATGTTATTTATGATGGGAAGAGTTGTCGAATACTCATACTGATTTGGCTTTATCTAGATCATACCTTGACAACCTACTGAAAAATGGTAATTCCCATAAATACATTATATAGAGAAGAAAAAGAATGCAACTTATAGTGAGGTAATGTTTCTTAGTAATATTATAGTCCCTATTGTAGCCCCTGAAGCCACAAAGAGGATTAGGTTTGTTGAAGGTGGGCTCCTGAACAGGTGATGACCCCAAAACCATCATCTTAGTCTTATAATTATTAGGTAAAAACACATACGTTAAAATGAAAAAGAACATAAATGTAACCAAAGCTCCATTGGTTTTCAACATGGCAAATCTAGAAGCTAGCTAGCAATTTGTTCCTTTGCAAAAAAATGAAGAGCTAAAATCGCAAGATATTGCCTTTAAAAAAAGTCAAGAATTTTGACTTTATGAGTAAGAAAATAATAGCTTGTGGGAATTTATTTTATTATTTATATATTGGTATATGAAATAGAGCAAAAATGAAGAGTTTCAAGTCCCTTGCCTTTTTTTTTCTATCTCCTTTTCATGAGTCTGAAATTATTTGTGGATCCCTTACACATGACCTCTCATCAAGCGAAAACGTGAAACCATTACATACACAAAGGAAATCAGCATTTTTTCTTAGAAAAGAAAGCAAAACACAAACTTGAAGAAAACATAATTGAATAAATCGATTGAAGGAGGATATAAAGATCTGTATTCTCAAAATACAACCAAAAAATATTTTTTGAAATAAAAAATGGGAAGAAATATAAAAAAATAAGTTAATCAAGTTAATTAAAAGTCTATGAATCTTGAAACAATGGAGATGAAGAATTAGATGAGTTCAGATTAGCTGTAATATTTTTATAGATAGAGGAAAGTTTTGCTCTACCTAATGATTTTCTCCTCCTGCTATTTCTTAGGATATGCCCTATTGCATATATGTTAATAAAAGTAATATTACAGTATAAGATGACCATATATATACACATATATATTTTTTTAAAAATCTACCAACAGAACGAGATAATCGGAAAAAAATAGTTTTTTTTTTATAAAAAAATATCCATCAATGGAGGAACAATGCTCGTCTCCAACTATGGGTACACAAAACAAAGAAATGAAAAGAACATCAACAACATAAAACCGTAAAGTTTTAAAAATAGATAGAAAAAAATCCAAAGAATAAGGAAATCATACAACAAAGAGACTTATTTTCTTCTCTCTCGGCATAGAAAAGCGATCATTTTTTAGAAATCGAAGAGAAAAGTGGTCAGATATAAGAGAAGCCATAAGAGGATCAAGTTCAACAACAAAAAATAATGCAAAAAGGACTTAAAAATTTTATTGTTAAATTGGTACCTGCACTGCAAGAGGTAGGAGAATCCTTCTAAAGATCCTTAAAATCCTTTAAGATCTGTTTGAAGGCCATCACCTAAAAAAGTTAAAAGATCAGAAACACATCAGGTCATGAAAAAAACACCAAATTACAAATTAAAAATCAACAATTTATATTAAAACAAAAATATAAAGAGATTAATTCTTTAAAGATTAATCTATTAAAACAAAAATCATTATCAATCTTTTTACTTTAGTTCAAGATCCTACCTGTTTAGTTATATGATAGATCCAACTATATATAATGTTCAAGAATAATTTTTTAAAGATTATGCATGTTCCTAATCAAGAAAGAACAATAATTGTATAAGGTATGTTATATATACACATTTGTTGATATGAGAAAAAAAAAAGTAGGTATCTAAAATAAGGTGGTACGAAGTGTTAGATTAAAGGGAGGAAAAATCAAAAGAGTATTACCCATTATAGAACTCTATGGACAATGCAAACTTTAGAACGGGTCATACTCTTTAATTTCTTCTTCTTCTTCTTTCCTTTGAAAAAATAAGAATTGCTTCATTCAGCCTTTGTTTGGTTAGATGGAAATGAATGGAAAAGAAAAGAAAAGAAATTCAATTTCTTACATTTCCTTTGTTTGGACAATCAACTAGAAGAAGGAATTGGCAAGAAATGAAAGGAAATTGTAATTTCAAACCATCAATTTTCTATCAAAAACATTTCTCTCCATTTTGGTGAGAAACGAGGGGAAATTAAATTTCCCACAATTCCTTTCTTTTCCCATCTATTTTCCATCCAACCAAACAAAGGCTCAGAGAGCTAGAGAAGAAGAGAAGGGAAGGCCAAAGGGTCAAATTGGACCCTCAACTATTGGCCAAACTCGATATTGGACCCTAATATTTTTTTTGTTTCCAAGTGGAACTTAATGTGTTAAATTTAACTCAAATAAGACTCTTTACTAATAGAGTTCTAAATTGACGTTAAATATACAGCTGAGGTGGAGGTGTGGGGCTGCCTTTCCATGACTTTACATCATACAGTAAGTTGTTTACCATTTCAATAATACTAAGAGAAGAAAAATGTTCATGAAAAAAGCCATTAAAGATGATAACCCATCAAACAAAGCAAATGTTTGCGAAGTTATGTGAACCCAAAAAAAATTGATAATATTAGCAAAGAATATAACAACACACGTATGGTGAATTCTTCATAAAAATAAGAAGAGCACCTGGTTTTTCGTATTTGGGCCCTTTTGGTTTCCTAAAGCTACAAGATTCAATCCTCATCGCTGTACTCAATTTACACCAATTTACAGCTTTTATTTTATACAAAACTATAAATAAAACCATAACAAATTCAAAATCAAGCACCCTTATCCTTACAACAAAGAATATAGCCACCAAAATGCATTATTTGAAAAAATAATCCAAAGTAATAAAACAGAAGAATAAAAATATAGAGTGATAATAAAGAATGACAAATAATAACACAACTTTTGTGCTGAGTAATAAAGAAGTATAGAAATAGAATAAGATGCACAAGGTGAATCAAGCAACCCATTACATACCACACATTTTCTATTTATTGTTGATTTAAAGAGACAACCCATGAAAAATACTTCAAATCTTTATATTGAAGATGACTATAAGCAACTTCAGAAGAAAACAATCATCATCAGGAGTTCTTGCATTAAAACGATGAAAAATATGATGAAGATGATTGCGTCACCATGGACATGGAATTGAGAAAAGCAAGACTTCTTGGAGTGAGAGAATATAAATCTTCTTTGAAGGACGATTCTAGTAAACCTTTTCAGCCTCCATATCCCCTTTCGTTCTTATTCTTTTAGCTCAAAAGATTAGAGATATTGACGACGAAAAGAACTTAATTATCTTTCATCGTAGACCTGCAAGTGATAATCCTTCATGAATTAAAAAAAAATTCAGTTTTAGATGGAGATTTAGGAAAAAAATTAAAGTAGAGTGTTTGTTAATAGAGTTACTTTGAGATTCAAACATAAAAAAGAGAGGAGGAGGAGGAGGAAGAGTCAGAACGCATCTTGCTGAGTCAACAAAAAATTAGACCTTACGGTGCCACCTCAGTAAGACTTAACGGCAAGTTGTTCATCTGTTAGAGTAAGGTCTTATTTGAGTCAAATTTGGTACATTAAGTTCCACTTGGGAATAAAAAAAATATAAGGGTCCAATACCGACTTTAGCCAATAGTTAAGGGTCCAATTTGACCCTTTGGCCAAGAAGGGAAGGGAGGGAGGTAGCTGCAGTTTGCCAGAGGAGAGGGGATAACCTAAAAATTAGGGCAACAATATATGTATAACGAATTGACATAATTGTCCAAGGAAAATGGTAGTGTTTTGTTTCTAAAAAGGGTATTTTATTCATTATTCAAAATGGTGCCATTTTGTACAGGGGCTACTGGCATGGCAAATTTACAAATTTTATAAAATTAAAACCTAATTTTTCACTGTTCATCTATAGTGAAATTAGGAATCCAGCACTATATATATATTAATAGATTAGGTTGTGCTTTCTGGCCTTCCCAGTAAAGCTCTTTATACTTATCTGGGAAGCTTTATTATAGTATAAAAACATCTTAATTCACCAAATTTTAGTTTCATTATTGGAAAATGGCATCCGGCGGCTCAAATCAGAGCCTTCAAGAAAAAGTAAGGCATCTCGAGAAACAAGTTCAATCTTTAGAACTTACTGAAGCAGAGCTTCCAACCACTCAAGAAAGGAAAGGTTAATTAATAGGAAAATTCTTGAGTGATCAATTAGTCTAAGTAGAGGATTTTATGTACAATGATGAAGACTAAGAATGAGTAATGCAAATTCGAGTGAAGCTTGATCTTCAACAATCGTTGCTAAAAGGATTTATGAATAAAAGACAAGGAAAAGAGCAACGAGTGGCATTGCAATATGAAAAGTTACCATTTCTTTGTTATCTATATATTTTCTTTGACCACATAATAAACAATTACAAAAGAGTCATGTCACAAGAAGAAATTAATTTGAGAGTTCAAAATCATCTCACTTACGAACCATGGATTAGAGCAATTCTAATCAAACAACTAAGCTTGGGTACTAATCCTTACTAGAGTGAAGATGCAGGTACAAAATTCATCATCTCAAAGTCATTGGGAAAGTTGGTCCTAAATTCTCTTAAAGTAATGAATTGGTAATCATAATGATAACTAGGGACAAAGAAGAGGAGCAATTACCATGCTTGCCAGCTAAAGAAAAGGAGAATAGTTTATTGCTATCAACAGGTATAGAGCTGACTCTCTCACAGGTCAAATCATTGACAAGCTCATAGAAGAACAAGCAAAGTCACTTTATGTAGCATGTTAGCAAATGCAAAGAGGTTGATATGATGGGAGCTTATGTACCTATAAAAAAGAGATTGCTAATAGTTAGGAGAAGCAACAAGGCTCTTTGGGTAGGAGTGACCTGATTGAAGCTTAAATTATCCATATACAAGATAAAGCAGATCATAATGAGCCAAGCCCCAAAGCAAAAAGAACTCGACTTGAATTAAAAGTGGTGTATGAGCCCTTAACTGTAAAAGTTATATTTGAAGAAGAAAAAATTCTTCTACAGTCTCTCCTAAGCCCAAGCCTTGTAAATTCAGATTGAAGGACTTAGCTTGAGTTGTTATTGCAGACAACAAAGGTATTACTCCAGAAGGACGAGGAATGGAGGTCAAGCAATCATGCTGTAATAAAAAAAACTAGAAGAAGGCAGAAAATGCAGACTTTAATCCCACAAAGGTTGATACCCAAGCTGAGGGTTAGAAGTGATGTAAAAAGATGCTTTTTTTTTTAGTACAAGATGTTGTAGCTTTTTGTTTCATCTTACGGGTTGTAATAGTCATCTTTATTACTTCTATTTATCCAGTAGTAGGAGTAAGGTTACAAGTTGTAATAGTCATCTTTATTACTTCTATATATCCGGTAGTAAGAGTAAGGTAAATGATTATTGTCTTGGTTTTATCATGTTTGCCTATACATTAACCCTGTATTGCATTCTTAGCCTTATTGCCTTTTCTAATGAACTTATTTGGTAAAAAAAAATGGGGATAAGTACAATTAAGTACATTGTGGTTTAAGTGTTTTAGCATTGGAGGTTTGCAGTTTTTTTTGTGACACTTTATGTAATTTCATATTTATAGCACTTAGGTGATAAAAATTGTTACAACTTGTAATTTCTCTCTCTTCCAGCATCCAAAAAAATATAATTTTTAATTTTAATTAAATTATCATAATTTTAATATAGATTTAGCAATAGTGACATTGTCTATAGTATTCAAAATCTTTCTTTTAAAAAGAAAAATAGGACAAAATATAAAAAAGTACCTTGTAGTTTCAACTATTATCACTTCTTGACCTGTAATTTTAACCCTAACAAATTAGTACCCTGTATTTCAAATCGTTAACAAATAAAGTCAAATCGTCTAATGGTGTTAAAAATGATGACGTGGCAAATGGTATGTTAACCATATCATTTTTTTTGAGAAAAAAGAAGAAACATCTCCGTGGTTTTATATTCTAGCTTGTAATTTATTTTTATAATAAATTAGTACCATATTTTACAATATCAAAAAAATAATATATTTATTTATTTATAATAATAAATATGAAATTTTTTTTATAGATGATTTCTTAGTGGTTCAATTATTTTTTTTAATTTTTATAAAATTTTATAAGAATATATATATATATATAGTAAGAAAATGATACTTCCCCTTTTTGTTTTAATTTGAATATTTTTATTGGTACTTGCTATTTCCAACTGCTTAAATTATGGATAAAAATTCATTAGAGAATATTCAACATGTGAATTATAGATCTGATAAAGATTTAGCGAATCATGGATTATATAATAAATTTTCATTGATTTAGATGAACATTGATAATGAGTATTTAAATTCAAGATCCATATAAATAAATAAAGATATTAATTAATATATTTTTTAATTGCATATAATATACCAAACATTCACAAATAATATAATTAGAAAAAAAATTGAATTGATAATTGTCAATAATTCCCCTCTAATTGGACCAAATTTTTTTTTTTTTTTGGATGTGCTACTATAATAGTAAGAAAATAATACTTGTTCTTTTTACTTCAGTTTGAATGTCTTGATTGGTATTTAATTTTAACTATTGTAAAATTATTAATAATTTATTAATAATATAAGTTTTAAATTAATTAAGTAAAAATACATAAAATTCTAAGAAATTGAATATTATTTATTAGTTATTATAAAGTTATTAATATTGTAATGACATAAATTTTTAAATTGATTATATATATGTGTGTGTGTGTGTGTGTTTGTGTGTGTGTATATATATATATAAGAAAATAAAAAATATATATTCTTATAAAATTATATAAAAATTAAAAAATTGATTAAAACATTAAGAAATTATTTTATAATTTTTTTCATATTTATTATTATAAATAAATAATTTTTTTATTTTTTGATATTATAAAATGGGGTAATAATTTATTATAAAAATAAACTACAAGTTATGATATAAAACCACATAGATATTTCTTTTTTTTTTCTCTCAAAAAATGATATGACTAAAATACCGTTTACCACGTCATCACTTTTAATGACATTAGACAATTTGCCTCTATTTGCTAACAGTTTGAAGCACATGTTACTAATTTGTTAGAGTTAAAACCACATATCAATAAGTGAGTATGGTTAAAACCACATGACCTTTTTTTGCGCTTTTCCTATAAAAATATGAAAGAAATTATTTTTATTATTTATTATTTTTTCTATTATTATTATCACTTGAAACTATCAAGGATAAACTTATAGCATTTTTCTATGCAACCTGTATTTACCATACTTATTAACCTAAATACTAGACCCTACCTTGATATATGTCGAGTCATTGATAAAAAATGCACAATCAGGTTTATGAGTCGAAAGGTTCAAAGAGCTAAAATATTTTTAAAAATGGGTATGGGAAAATTAAAAAAAAGGAAAAAAAAAATCAAAATCAGAAAAGAAAAAGCCTAGAGACCCATAAAATAAATGCCACATTCTTGTATCAAATTATGTAGATCCTGCATTATTCATTCCTATTATTGACCCGTCATATTCTTATTTATCTTCATTTTCTTTTCTTATTTGAGCCATTACCTTAGCCCCATTACAACATTAATAAAAGTCCTTTTGATCCCTTTCCATATAGTACACATGCATTAGTGGAGCAAGTATGTCTCGTTTTGCCTATAGGATTTGGCTATATGCATTAGAAAGCAATGAGGTTACCAAATGCATATATGCCTATCTGAAGTGCAACAATCATTTTATGGCAGTCTCTGCATGTTAAAAGGGCCCTAGAGGGGAGTGATTAGGGCTAATATGTGGTTTAGAGAAAAATTAAAAATAAGAGCAAATTAAAAGGTGTTTAAGAGAAGTATTTAACCAATACACTCAAGATCCCCAACAAAAATAGAGATAAATATAAGAATAAGAACACACACAAAACACAATTATTTATAGAGTTTCGGATAATAACCAATCCTACATCTTCTACCTAACTGATCCCTAAGTTAGAATTTTTAATCACCCATACCAATCTTATTATCAAGATTATGTACAATAAAGTGTTTTAAGGATTAACACTAACCTTACAATAACTTGTGTTTTTCTTGGCTCAACACAAACCAATCTTTAAGGTGTTTTTCTAGGCTCAACACTAACATTTTTCTAAGTATTTTCAAGGCTCACACTTAAACCTTCCCACAAGAGTTTTCAAGGCTAACTTACAACCTTTACAATCAATGTATTTTTACTAAGGCTCAACATTAACCCAAAGAGAAATAACTTCACCACCCATTTCTTCAACTCCAAAGAATGAGTAGGTGAAGGAATCTTATCTCTAACACTCACCCAACTCTCACAAAAAGGGTAGATACAAACTCAACAAGAGTTTGTTTACAATCAAAGAGTATACAAAGAGAAAAATGTTAAAAAAACAAAGCTTGGTTCAATAAATTAGCACAATTAATTTGCTCCACCAACTCTCTAATTTCTTAAATGAGGTTCCAAGCCTTGTATTTATAGTTAGGAATGAAAAACTAGCTATTAGGAAGCAAGATTTTATTCAAAAAACACTTTAACCTTCATTAAATGTAATTTTAGATTTTTTACAGGATTGTATCTGCTCACGATTATGACCGTACCCTCAGAATCGTGAGCCATGAAAATGTGATCGTTGGAAGTGAAAATTTGACCGTTGGAGCTACGTCATGATCGTGAGCTTTCCCTTACGATTATGATCACCTATCTTACGATTATGAGGGTGGGATCGTGAGGGTGTCGGGTTCCTTTCAGCTCAGACTCTTCATTTTAGTTGTGCAAGCCTACCACCCCTCACGATTATGACCTTCCATCTCACGATTGTGAGGGTAGTCCTCACCTAGTAAGCTTGTATATTTTGACTTCAATTGATCCCATATGAGTTGTAACCATTCATGTGACTTTAAGGAACATTAGTAAGGACCTTTGAGGACTTTAATGAAGCTTCAAATCACCCTCTATTGTTTGCTTTATCAATGGCTTTAATCTAACTTAAAATCACACTTGAACAAATATATTAGTAACTCAAAATTGATTGTTAAAGTCAAAACAAAGGTTGATTTGAGATTAATCAACACATTGATCATGCAAAGGGTCAATAATCTCCCCCTTTTTGACTTTGATAATAAAAGTTTGAATGATAATCAAAAGTCACTAAGTGCATGTGTGTGCATTTATTTTACAATGCTCCCCCTCAATTATATATCAAAGGATTTTAAAATTTCTCCTCCTCAATATATGCTAAGGTGAGCTAAACATACCAAAAATCATTTAATCATATCAAATATTTAGTTTCTCCCCCTTTTTGGCATTCTATTTATAATTTCAGCATAATTATTATTATTCAAAATGCTAAATTTCTCTCCCCCTTTGTCAAAGTGAAAAAGGGAGGAAATCAAAAGAGAAGAAAACCAAATGAAAGACAAAAAGCAAATAAAATAAAATGAGTGATATCAAATGAACATCAAATAAATAATAAGAATACCAATTAAAAATAAGTGAACCAAGTGAAAAAGACATGCTAAATGAGAATATTAAAAATAATGAGAAAATAACATGCTAAAATATGCAATTTTTTAGAATCATTTTGATAATGCAAAGGGTCAAATTCTCTTTAGACAAATTATTGTTTGCATATTTATTAATAAATCATTTTAATGGAATAATAAAGAAATAGCTCAAAATGCAACAACTAATAATGTAAGATAGCAAGATTGAATTTAAACAAGTAACTCATCAAAACATACAAACACAATCAATTCAAGTAAGAACATCTTAAGATCAATCAACCTTTTGAACCCAAACTTTAATTGGTCTATATTGATTATGTTAGGTCCGTTAGGCTGCTCAAGAGAGGGTGAATTGAGCTTTTCAAACTATTTTTAAAACTGAAACTAATTTTACAAACTAAAAACTGAAATACGAAAGCTTAAAACCGAACACAAATTTAAAACCCTTGTGAACACAGTTTTAAGTGCAAGAGTGGCAATTTTATGAATCAGCTTAAATCAAATGCAAAATGAAAGCAAGTTAAATAAGTCGATCCATTTTTATAAGCACCATAACATCACATGAGAAAATATAAAGAAGAAGGAGAAATTAACACACATAGTGGTTCGGCTTCACATGCCTACATCCACTCCTCAAGGACTCACCCTTGAGATTTTTCACTAGTTAAAGTGATCTCTTTTCAATGGTAAGAGACAAACCAATATACAGTCTTAGTACTACCTTTTTCTAAGCTGCTACCCATAGTTTTCTAGCTCCAGTAACTAATCTCAGCTGGTCTTTCTCAAACAGCTCCAGCAAACTGTATACAATATTAGTTTTTCCTAGATCTAGCAACTCTGTAAACTAGTTTTGATAGCTCTAGCAACTATATACCCATTTCCCTATAAATAGTGCTTTCAACATTTTAAGAACAAGATGAAGATGTGTGTTTGTCTCTCTCACTTAAGAAAAAATGATACACATGAAAACCTATGGATAAGTAGAGAGAAGATGACTACCAAGGAAGCTCAAAAATGATTTTCAAAATATGAATATGCAACTCCAGCAACTATATTTTTGAAAGAAGATGAAAAACTCCAGCAGCTCTGAAAAACTCTCTCAATTCTTGCCCTCATAAACACACACCTTGAAATGAAGCAAATGAAAAAGATTAATTTATATGTGTAAGGAGGTTGCACTAGACACCAAATTGTCCAATGTATATTCCACTGATCCAAAATTATGTAAAAATCCAACATGTGAAGTCATGATTAAAATCTACTTTTCATGCTTACTGTAGAAAATCAGCTTCAGAGCAGAAACAGATTTCTGACAAGTGATTTGACTTTGCTTTCCAAAATTGGATTGTTAGAAAATTTTAGACTTCCCACAAAAAGAAACTTTCCCATTTTTGTGCATAAAAACCTTGGTATATCAAAAAGCACTCTTGTCCATTTGAAAAAGTTTTGTCATTTTTGGTACAAAAAGACTTTGGCACCCTGAGAAAGAGAAACTTTGTGTATTCTTTGTCAAATAAAAATTTGCAAACATTTGTCAACCAAAAATCAACTTTTCTACCAAAATCTTTTACTAAACAATTTAAAATATGCATGAAAATATTTTTGGTAAGACAAGAAAACACTTTTTATTCTTTAAATGACTTTATGCAAATTTGACACAAAAAAACAAAAGATTTGAGCTCCCAAGAAAAGTCACTTGACTCAACTATCCTCACAATAATTTTTTAATTACCAATTTATCCTCCAATTCTCTACTTGGACTTGAACACTCTTCATGGGCTTGAACTTGATGGATTGTGGTATCTTGGGCTTGATTAACACATGCTTTGAACTTAATGGCCCTTTTTCTTTCACAAATCACTTGAAACAAATTAGTACCCAAATTTTTATCAATTATTTGTTATTATAAAAAATTGAAGTTGTAACCTTTAGTCAACAAATTTTCCCTTTTTGATAATGATAAAACCTTGATAAAAATTCACAAACAATGAAGTTCAAGTAATGTGATGTTGATGAATGCTATGATATGCAATGAAAAATTTGCTCTCCCTTACTCTATGCATAAAATAATACAATGCTCTCCCTTAATCTATGCCTAATTAAAAAAAAAGGCCTTCCAAGATATTAAAAAGAAATTAATATTTTAGCACAAGTCTAACAAGCTAATTTTATAGTCAAGCTAATGTGACCATGATAATTACTGCAGAATAAATCATAAGAGATTTTACTCATTATTCAAACAGGCTATCAAAAAAAGACCAAGTGAGAAAGAATCACAAAGTAATAAGCAGAAATCAATAATAAGAAATAGATAACAACATAAAAATAAGCATCCAAGATAGAAGCAAAGCAACACTAATGCATAGATCACAAACGGATCACAAGAGTTTAGAAATACTAACAAACATAGAAAGCAATCAACAATAACAAGCACAAGCAATAATAAACTACCACTCCCCCTTTTGGTCATTAGCAAAAAGGATCACAACAAAAGGATAAAGGGGGTATGAATAAAATCAACATAAACACATAAAGTAGAGAAAGGTCCATAATGCTTTAGCAATCACATGACAAGATTTAAATAAATGTTCTATAGAGTTAAAAGGAACCTAAACATCCTCGGGTTTGTCCTTGGAGCCTACTTCCCCAGGCTTAACTAGTTTGGAATGAAGGATTGAGCTAGCTCGGGTAAGGCACTTGGGAGGAGGAGGAGGCTTAGAAGAGGAGGCTTTCCCTTTAGAAGTGTTTGGCTTGGTTGAGGCAGTGGGTTTAGAAGCAGCAGGTGGCTTAGAAGAATCAGCAACATGAGTAGAAGCAGTCTGCTGAATAGGAGAATTAGCTTGCTGGGGCACAGGTGGAGCTGGCTGTACCTGAACTAGGAAGGCAGAAAGGGCGACTTTGCAATCTTGTACAAAGTCCTCAATCGAATGGGTCACAGTGTCAATCAACTTAGCCTTGGCAACTTTTAAAGACTGATACTCTGCAACTCAAGCTAAATAAAATAAAAGGCTAGGAGTACTACTGGTTGCAGGTTGGGTAAAACTGATTTGGGTGTGGAGGCTGATTTATAATGAGAGACCGATTTTGTAGGCGAAGCTAATTTTGGAGTGAAGTCAATTTGCAGAAGCTTATTTGCAGAGGAGTTCTCAGAAGCTGATTTTTCAGTGGAGCTATTTTCACACAGTCAATAAATTTTTCTAGGCTACTTTCATTATTATTATCAGTGGCTTTTTTTTTCTTCTGCTTGGCCTTCTTGGTCTTCACCACAAAGCTCCTTAAGATTTTGTCAGAATCTCCCACATTCATAAAGATTTCTTGCTCCAAATCAATCTTGAGATACTCAAACAAAGGGATAAGTAACATGGCATAAGGCAAGATAACCTTGATCTTTTCATCGCTCACAGCCCTAATTTACCCATAGAATTGCCTTACAAGCCATTCATAAACTACAAATTTTATCTTCATAAACTCAACCCATTTTTGAAACTTAAAGCACCCACAAAAAGGATACTCATCTGTTTTGAAATAATCCCAATCTATGAGCTTTGGAGGGGTTATTCTGTTGTTTGAGTGCTTCACCTCTGTCCCTTTCACCTTTAACTTGTCTTCCATGATTTTCTCAGCTTTTTTTAAGTCTTCGGTCTTCTTTGATTTCATAGGTTTATGCTCTTTCGATTCCATGAGTTTCTTTCCCTTTGATTCAGTTTTGATCTTCTTCCTCGCCCTTTCAGTGCTCTCGGATGATGAGGATGCCTATTTTTTAGTCATTGTTGTAATTTTTGATGATTCGAATAAAGGGTAAGGAGCGGTAGTTTTAGGTTTTGTAGATAGGAAGATGAGAGCTTTAGGTTTTTTGGGAGAAGATGATGGAATATAATAATAAGAAAAAGAAAAGGCTTTGAGTTTAAAAAGAAAGTGAACGGGTTTCAAGAGGGGACACAATAGTCAAGGCAAATAATAATAAAAATTTGTTTACCTGAGTGTGTAGGCTCTAGAACTGAAACTTTAGGAAATCTAAGTGTACAAATTAATAAAAAAGAATAAAAAGTTAAATCTTGTCATTTTATGCATGCATATAAAGACCTTCCACTTACCATATGTGATAATGATGGATATTACCCACTGGGTAGTTATAGAGACTAGTGGTTACTGAGGAGAAAAGAGAGACATAATTACTAAAAGCACTTTTTGAATTTTAAATGTTTTGTTTGACTCAATAACCCATGGAAAAAAAACTGTAGCAAGCAACAATTATAGTATGTGGCAATTACCAAGAAAAGGTTGACATGACAATAAAGGACACTTTGAATTTTAAATATTTGTTTTGCCTGGGAAATAATGGAAACAAAATGACTCTAGCAAATAATAATTATGGCACACATAACTCAACACAAATTATTTAATTAACACTCATGCATTAAAATATTTAATTTTTATAAAATATTCATTCAATTCAAGAAGTATACTGCATATTTCTAGGAAGGCACCAAAAGAAAATTAAAGGAAAAAAAATAAACAAAACATAAAAAATGCAGTATTGCATGAATATGCATGGGCAATGTAAAATATGCATGATGACATAATAATAATAAAATAAAATAAAATGTAAATGAGGATGACAATGCACATGAAAATATTATCAACACTAATGATGCAAAGAAAAATGAAAAATGTAATGAAAAATAAATAATTGAAAGGAAATTAAAAAAAAAAGAGTGAAAAGCAACAAGAAACTCAGTTAACTAAGACTCAAAATTCATTAAACTCAGTTCTCTTCTGATTTTACAAAACTGATCTTCACTTAAAGGCTTTGTAAAGATATCAGCAAGCTAATTTTCAAAAGAAATAAAAACCAGTTTGATGACCCCATTTTGAACATAATCACTTATGAAATGATGCCTAATCTCTATATGCTTTGTCCTTGAATGCAACACATGATTTTTAAATAAGTTAATGGCACTTGTGTTATCACACATGATAGGGATATGTTTGTACCTCAATCCGAAATCTTCAAGCTCTTGTTTAGTCCAAAGGATTTGAGCTACACAACTTCCAGTTGAAATGTATTCAGCTTCAGCAGTAGATAGAACTACTGATGTTTGTTTCTTGCTGAACCAGGATACTGATAGTATGCAAGCTAGCATGGTTATTTAGGATCATTTTGTTGTTTTTTTTATTTATTTTGCATTTACATTTTAATTATTTATTGCATTTTATTGTAGTTTTTGTGCTTTTATGCTTTTTATGTTGTTTGTATATTTTATAGGTCATTCTAGGCTAATTTTGTGATATAAGTAGCATTGGAGTGCATTAGAGTGAAGAAAAGCCAAAAAGGACCAAAGGAAGCATTTGACAGGCCTGTGCCGAGTCCGAAGGGGTGCAACGCTTCACTTTGTACAGTTTTCATATTTTGGTCATAATTTCCTCTACAGACCTCCAAATTGGGTGATTCAAGTTGGAAAGCTAACTCACAAACCTATAATTTTGATGAAGACACTATCTGCAAAAAAATGTAAATTCGGCGGATGAAAATTCCCTTGAAGTTACGGCATCTGCATAGGGTGATGAGTTTTCATGTCAAATGATGCCTTTCCAAATGTATACGAATTTTAATCACTTGTAACTCTTCCTAAGACCTATAAATACATATGTTAGCTGTATTTCAGAAGATATAGAAGATAGAATAGCAAATATAGACAAGAGACATCAGAAAGCATTTTATTATTATTATTTAAAGTATTAGATTTATTTAGTTACTATTAGTGCAATTCAAATATTCAAGTGAAGAACATTCAAAGCAAGTCAAGAAATCTTCAAGAAGGCTATCTACATTCAAAGTTCTATCTTTCTCTCTTAGTGCTTTATATTTTATTTTCCTTCTTGTT
>CATIWO010279786.1:0-18298 GCA_949673435.1 Macaranga tanarius | reverse complement strand
TATTATCAACTCTTGATAATACATTTATTTAACATAATGCTAATGGAGTAACATCCAAATAAATAAACACCTTTATTTAAATGAACATTTTATTGCCATTTGGGATAATATACAATGTCATAATACAAGATTGCCTCTAGGCCATACCACTATACTAGCATTTAAACTCTCCCAAACTCTATCTAAACATAAGCTTAAAAGATGAGCTTCTATCTATCCAAACTCCAGCTTAAAATCAACTTTTGATTGGCTGCCACATCATCATGCATGGGTACACAATAATTGAATATGCCCATGCATTAAAATAACTCTGAAATCTTGAAATCAGGCATAGCCATACGCATGGGCATGTGACTGGCACATGGGCGTGTGCATAGGAATGTGCTCTGTGACTAGCTCTTCTACAATTCAGGCATGGGCAAGCACATGGGCATGCAACTCCACATATGGGCGTGCACATGGCTATGTGCCCTGATGCAAGGATAACTTTAAACTTTAAGTTTCAATCTTATCTTTATCTTCAAGCACTATCTCCATCTCCTCCTAAATGCATCCTACAACCAAAAACTAAATAAAAATGACCTATTTAACATAAAAGTACCTAAATTAAAACAAAATAATAAAACTAACTAAATTAACTAAAAACTAACTAAACAATGCAATTTTAAACTTAATATGTAATAAAATAGAGTTCTCAACACATGCATACTTCACACTCATCAAATTCCCCCACACTTGAGCCTTTGCTTATCCTCAAGCAAAAATAAGAGAACAACCTATTTATACAAAGAATCAACATTATGAGTAGTTTTTAACTTGAGAAACCATCCTAATATCCCCTTACTACAAAGTTTAAAACTAAAAATTAAAGTAATAACTCATAACCAAGAACATAACAAGTACCAAGTGAAAAGCAAACTCCCTCGCTGAATTCATGAAATAACATGATTAATAACTAAGAAAAATAAAAGTATGCATGGAACACCAACACTCAAGTAGTTCTTTCATTAATAACACTTAAAAAGCATATAATTTATTCTGTAGAATTTCCCTATTGTAGTATCACCCATCTTTCCATATTACTCAATGTGGATGCCTCAATAAAGTCCTTTGGAACCCTTTCGAGTATTGGAGTATATGCACGAGTGCGTTTTATGCTCCATCTCACTTAAGGAACTTATTTATTTACTTATTATTATTATTTTTTTATTAAGTGCCTATACATATATGAACTATATAAAATATTTATATTTATACAAACACCTTTCTCAACTATCAAGCACATTATTTCAATCATTCAATGAAGGAGTAAGCATTAAGTTCATTAAAATTTAAAAATTCTTAATCATAAGTTATTCCTCTAACTTAACAATCCAAACCAAGCATTAAAAGGAGATTAACACACTTACTCAAGAAAAATACACCTAATGATACTAGCTCTTAGTACAAATAGGCTCAAAAACTCAAATGAAAGGTCTTTTATTCATACAATAACAAACTAAAATGCAAAACACAAAATAAAAACAAAAATAGAAAAATAAAAGGGAAAGAAAACTCCCCTAATCAGATGCACTTGAAGATGAAGTTTCTAGAACTATGATCTCAACAGATGGCTCTATCGATGCCTTAGTTCCTTTGCTTTAAGAGATCAATTGTTTCAGCTCCTCTATTTGAGCCATCAAATTGTCCATCCTTGCATCTCATAGGGTCTCATAAACTTCAAATTTGGTGATCATATTCATCATTATGTGATCAAGCCTTTGATTAGTTTGATTTACCACATCCTCCATCTTTTTTTCGATTCTCTCAATACTTTCCTCAAATCTCTTCCTTTTTACTGCTTTATTCTTTTTCTTTGCTTTGGCCTTACCATCCTTCTTATTCACCCTTGTATTCTCATGAGCTAATTAAGGTTTGACATCTTCTTCTTCCTCTTTACTAACGTCATCAAAATTTTCTACCATCTTAGGTAGAGGAACATCTCCATGTATTAAGGCAGTTTGATGCAGCTGATAGCATCTTCTATTTTTTGCCTTTTCTAGCCTTCCAAAATTTATGATTATCTCAACTCTGACTAGAAAATCTTCATCAAAGATTTCACATTCCAATGGTGCAAAAAGGATGAGTTTCCTTAGTACAAAGTATATGGCCAGGCCCGTGATAATGTGGCCTATAGACATCAACATTTTTTATCCCTGCACAATACGCCACATAGAACGAAATACAAGATATGCACTATTTACCTTACGGTTAGTAGCCATGCACCATATTAAGAATAATTCATCAGGTATAACCTTTGTACTATTATTCCTACTAAAGATGGTATGTACCATGAATTTATGCATCAGTAAATATGAGTGACTATCAATTAGACCACTAACCATAGTATCTCCATGCCTTATTCTATCCCCTTTAGTAATTTCAGCCTAAAATCCTATCATGTCAAATTCGGGAGGAGGTTGACAAATACCTCTTTCAGAAAAACTAAAAATTTCAGTCATGAGATCATAATCAAACTCATATTCTTTTCCAAAGAATCTACATGTAAAAATTCTCTGTTCTTCATCTTTGATTTTCAAAGTAGTGTAGAATTCAATGGTCAATTCAAGAAACACATCATATTTCACTGTTTTCAACTTAAACCATCCTAGCCTTTTGCACAGAACATTCACAAAATCATGCATTCCAATATCTTTCAAGATTTGATCATCAAAGTATTTAGGCATGCAAATATTTCTTTTGCTAAGAGAACATAATCTCTTACCTTCTTCATATGAGAAAATAGGGAAGAAAGCATCATACTTATCTTTGAGATCCATTGGCTTAGGTCTTATCTCCATTGGTGCCTTCCCTTTTGCATTGGACCTTCGGCTATTGCTAGACATACTGTTTGAACTCATTAGGTAGTAAGAAAATAATTACAGAGAATAATGATGCAGAGAATTTAATTAAAAGAAAAGTGGAGAGAATGTAGAAGTTCTGGGAATTAAAACAATCCTGTGCCTATAAATAGAAGAACAAAATTAGAATTTTACAAGGACTACACAACTCATCTCCTAATCCTATATGAAAAGATAAATTTTATTGAAAACTAATAACTCACTATCCTAATAAAAAAAGGACATGTAAATTAAAATCCTAAAAACACTTAAAATAATCTTAAAAATAAATGGAAAATAACAAAATTAAATTGAAAAATTTTATTTTTCCTCCCCCACACTTAAATTTTGCAATGTCCGCATTGCATGAAAATTTGACAAAATTCGGGTATGCAGTAGAGCAGGTCGCATGCCCATACGCATGGGCGTGCCTGCCTCGTGCCTGACACAAAATTGTGCTTGCATGCCCATACGCATGGGCATGCCTGCTTTGCACCTGGCGTAGTAAGCACATGCACGCCCATGCGCATGGGCGTGCCTAACACCTCCAAATGAGAAAAATTTGTAAAAAATGAAGTGTGAAAGCATTGGAATTGAACCAAAAACACATTGAACTTAAGGAAATCATCAACATTACACAATTATATTAATTAGCCAAAGCACAAAACATACATTAAACTTAAACGAAAAATAAAATACAACACAAAATAATTAACCTAACATATAACACTTAACTACTCTTCCTCAAAGCTTTAATTGTTATGCCCCGGGTCTTATTGAGGATAAGGAAGTGGAAAGAAGTTTCACGATTAGAAATAAGCCATCAAGTTGTGATTGATCATATTGATGTCTTGACGTATATTAGCTATGTTGGTGTTCATACCATGTGCCAATGAAGTTAGCTTGCCAACATTTGAATCAATCACTCCTACTTGTAACTCTAAATCATACATTCTTCGCATTACATCATTTATGTCAGCATTTTCCTCCTCTTCATCCATTGCTTGTGGTGGTGGTGTATGAACAAGATTGTAATGTCGGGGTCCCTCCCTTGTAACCATACCAATTGCTTCCATCATAGAAAGGTCAATCAATGACGGTCCCTTAAGCTTTTGAAATGGCATATTGTCAACATCGAACCAAATATAACATATGATGTTAGTGATCAATCCACTAAATTTTATTGCCCCCATCGACTTATTAGCTACATCCTTCAATTTGAGTGCTATTGCATGACAAATATCCAACTTTATATTGTTACACATGCAATACAAAACATTTAGCTCAGTTGTAGTTACCACTGAATCACCATCATTCTTAGGAAATAAAGAATGAGCCATTAACCTATGTAGATATTTGAGAGCCGGTGATTGAATTCATGATTCCTTCACCGCCCTTGCTTCATAAGCGACCTCCCTTTGGCCAGTTATCTCTCTCCAAAATGCATCCCTATTATATTCAACTGTGGAATTTTAATTTGGTGGGAAATTAAATGCATCATTAAACTCGAACAAACCCATGGTATGTTCTATGTTTCCCAACCAAAATGTCATAAGCAAAGCTTGTTCATCAAAATGAAATTAGGACAAGAATTCACAAGTGGGTTTAATATAGGTTGGGTATTGTAACAATACACATGCTTCCCACCCCATCCTAATGATATATGTATTCACTTCCTCAAACAAGCCTATTACTCTCAAAGAATGAGCACTCATATATTTATTAGGAATAAATGTTTTAGAGAGCAATTGTTCATACTTCTTCCTTTGCCCCTCATGCCCAAATTCAATTTGAGTAGGAAAGGGTCTTACCATTAAATCTTCATTAACTCCACCTGAATTAGAAGAGCTTCCTCCCTTTGCCCTTTTAGACCTTGGCTTCACTTTCTTTGTAGTATATGTCTTCTTTCGTGGCTCTCTTTCCATGATTAAGTGATGGATGAAGATTTTTCCTTGAGAGAGAAAATTTTGGCTAGAGAAAGAATTTGTGTAGAGAATAAAGAACTTAAGATGTGTGGGAAGGGAAGAGAGGAAAGTGGTGTTATATGGAGGGAAGGGAAGATAAAAAAATTGGGAAATTGAAGAATTGGGAATGGAGAAAGTAGTCAAAGTTGAAGATTTCAATGTATTGAAAGTGGGAAGTGTTGGGAAATTAGGAGAATTGAAGAACCCTAGATTTTGGAAAGTAGAGGATGTTGGGAAAGTGAGAAGATTATGGGAAATGGAAGAAGTTCGAATTTGGCATATGTTTTTAAATGCACTTTGTGTCTTTTTAATAAAAAATTTGACAGTGCACATGCCCATGCGTATAGGCGTGTACCTGTACTGTCCCATTTTGGCAATGGCAGGCACGGGCATGCACATGGCCATGCCTGCCTTGCCTCTATGCTACTCCTAGTGCCTCTAACGCACGACCATATGTATGGCCGTGCCTGATTTGACAAATATTTTCCCTGGTTTAGCATGGCCATGCATATGGGCATGCCAAGCCTCAAAATTTCTATTCTAAGCTTACAAATTAAGTTACATGACTATACAACAAGGTGCACAACCTCTCTATTTGATCGAAACACAAAAAACTATAGGATTTAAACATACATCATGTAATCACTGGCACTAAATTCCTATATAAATATACACTTATAACTCTCATGCTCCTCCTCTTCTTCAAATTCTATCATGCTAGAGCTTTTACTCTTCACTTCCTATAAAACAGAATATAAAGAAAACTCAAAACTCAAAACATACGAACATAAAAACAAAGAAACTAAAAGAAATAGAAAAAAACTTGGTTGAACTCCCAAGAAGTGCTCTTTTAGGTCTATAAGCTTAGACCATCATGATCCTCAGAGTGTTGAATTAGCTAAAAAGGCTGATTGGCGAAAGTTCTCCAATATGCCTCCATGGTAGATTTTCAGTCTTTGTCCATTAACTTTGAATTTTTCTCCTTGAGTGTTGCAAACTTCCACAGCTCTATAGGGGTAGACATGGCTCACTACAAATGGTCCTGACCATCTACTATTGAGCTTCCCTAGAAATAATTTGAGTCTGGAGTTGAATAGTAACACTTGGTCTCCTTCTTGAAAACTCTTTATCTTCACCTTAGCATCATGCCATTTCTTCGTACGTTCTTTGTAAATTCTGGAATTTTCATATGCCAACTCCCTTATCTCCTCCAATTCACTCAATTGTAAAAGTCTCTTTTCTGCGACTTTCTTGCAATCATAATTCAAAGCCTTGATTGCCCAATAAGCCTTATGTTCAATTTCAATAGGAAGATGACATGTTTTTCCATACACCAACTTATATGGAGACATTCCAATAGGTGTCTTGTAAGCTGTTTGATATGCCCACAAAGCATCCTCTAACTTCCTTGCCTATTCTTTTCTCGACTTACTCATTGTTCTTTTAAGAATCCGCTTCAACTCTCTATTGCTTACTTCTACTTGTCCACTTGTTTGGGGATGGTATGGAGTGGATATCTTGTGTTTAATCTTATAACGAGCTAGAAATGCTTCTATGTTTTTGTTACAGAAATGTGTTCCACCATCACTTATGATAGCTCGAGGTATTCCAAACCTAGCAAAGAGTTTGCTAAAAAATTTGCAAACTATTCTTACATCATTTACTACATAAGCTTGAGCTTCCACCCATTTGGACACATAATCTACATAAATAAGTATGTACTTATTTCCATCTGAAATAGGAAATGGACCCATGAAATCTATGCCCCATACACCAAATATTTCTACCTCAAGAATTCCCGATTAGAGCATTTCATCCTTCTTTGAAATGTTTCCACTTCTTTGATAGGCATCATAGCTGAGCACACACTTTCTAGCATCATGAAAGAAAGTGGGCTAGTAAAACCCTACTTCAAGAACATTTGCAGTAGTTCTTTGTGGATCAAAATGACCACCACTGACCATTCTATGATAATGCTGCAAAATTGAACCGGTTTCATCATCTCCTACACATCTTCTTATCAAACCATCATTGCATAGCTTTTAGAGATATGGATCATCCCACAGATAATACTTGGAATAATGAAAGAGCTTCTTCCTCTGTTGACTATTGAATTCTTCCAGAAATTTTCCATTGGATACAAAGTTAGCTATATCCGCAAACCATGGTACATTTAAACTTTGTATTACTAACAACATCTCATCTGGAAATAGCTTCTGGATAAGCTCTTCCTCCTCATTGTCTTCTTTCTCTAGCTCCAATCTTGATAGATGATCATCTACTACATTCTTTGATCCCTTCTTATCTTTAATTTCAATGTCACACTCTTGTAAAAGCAGCACCCATCGTGTGAGCCTTGGCTTTGAATCCTTTTTATTCAAAAGGTATTTCAAAGCTGTATGATTTGTATACACAACAACTTTAGAACCAAGTAAGTAAGATTGAAATTTATGAAAAGAAAAAATTATTGCTAGCATCCCTTTCTCGGTTGTGGCATAGTTGAGTTGTGCATTATTCAAGGTTCGGCTTGCATAATTAATAACATAAAGTTTATTCTCCTTCCTTTGGCCAATTACATCTCCTATCACATGATCACTTGCATTGCACATCAATTCGAATGGAAGATTCCAGTCGGGTGATAAAACTATAGGGGTTGATATCAATGCTTCTTTCAACCTATCAAAAGCCAATTTACAAGCATTAGTAAAGTCAAAAGGAGAATCTTTCTCTAGTAATTTACAAAGAGGTTTAGAGATTTTTAAAAAATCATGGATAAACCATCGATAGAATCTTGCATTGCCTAGGAAACTTCGAATTCCTTTGACGTTTGTAAGGTATTGAAGTTTTTCAATGGTCTCCACTTTTGCTTTGTCCACTTCAATACCTTGTGCTAAAATTTTATGCCTAAGGATGATTCCTTCCTCCACCATAAAATGACACTTCTCATAATTCAACACTAAATTTGTCTCTTCACATCGTGAAAGAACTTGCTCCAAATTCTCCAAACATCCTTCAAATGAGCTTCCATAGACTAAGAAGTCATCCATGAATACATCCATAATTTCTTCTACCAAATCTGAGAATATGGCCATCATGCATCTCTGAAAGGTTGCTGGAGCATTACACAATCCAAATGGCATCCTTCTATAAGCAAATGTGCCATAGGGATATGTGAATGTCGTTTTCTCTTGATCTTCTGGAGCAATTACTATCTGATTGTAGCCCAAATAACCATATAAGAAATAGTAGAAGGCATGTCCTGATATTCTCTCCAACATCTGATCAATAAATGGTAGTGGAAAGTGATCCTTTCTAGTAGCCAAATTCAGCTTCATGTAGTCAATGCACACTCTCCATCCAGTCACTACTCTTGTATAGATCTGTTTAACTTCTTTATTTTCCACCACAGTCATTCCTCTTTTCTTTGGTACATACTAGATAGGACTTACCCATGAATTGTCTGAGATTGGGTAAATAATTCCTGCATCTAATAGCTTAACCACCTCTTTCTTCACCACTTCTTACATGTTTGGATTTAGCCTCCTTTGCCTTTCAATGGTTGGTTTGAATCCGTCTTCCATTAGAATTTTGTGCATACAATAAGATGGACTTATCCCTCTTATATTAGAAATTTACCAACCAATTGCTTTTATTCTCCTCTTGAACATCCTTACCAGCAAGTCTTCTTGGTTTTGAGTGAGCTTAGAAGATATAATCACAGGTAGAGTTTGGTTTTCTCTAAGAAAAGTGTACTTCAAATGTTGAGATAAAGGTTTCAAATATATAAAGGCATAAGATTAATAGAAGCACCTGAATCACACAAAGATTTTTGAAATGATAAATTCCCAATAGAACATAGAATAGTAAGACTCCCTGGTTACTTCCTTTTTAAAGGAATTTTATTTGAGATAATGGCACTACACTCTTTTGTGAGTGTGACTATCTCAAACTCCTGTAATTTCTTCTTATTGGAAATTAACTCCTTTAAGAACTTTGCATACTTTAGCATCTGAGCTAGACATTCCATAAAAAGCATATTGATGTGGAGTGTCTTGAATCTTTTCTTTTACAAATTGCTGGTCATGCTCCTTTTTCTTTAACCTTTGCGGGTATGGTACTGGAGGTTAATAATGTTGAATTAGTGGTGGCTTTGCTTTTTCTTTGTTCTCCTCCTTAACTTCTGGCTCTTTTGGTGTCTTAACCTTTTCATCATCCTGTTCTTTCTCTCATTCATTCTTCTTTTCTTCATACTCCATTATTGCCTTAGGGGTTTAGATCTCTGTACCGCTTCTCAAGGTGATATCCTTTACTTACTCTTTTGGATTATTCTCCGTATTGCTCAGTAATGCACATTGATTCCTTGTTGATAAGGAATTTGCTAGCTGCCCTATTTGCACTTCTAGATTGTGAATAGAAGAGGAATGATTTTGGATCATTTTCTCCATCCTCTTTTGAGCTTCATCTTGTTGGCTCATCTTTGATGACATCACATCCATGAATTTCTCCATCTTGCTCTCCATTGAACTTCTAGAGGATGACCCTTTGTCTTGGTGAAATTGAGGTTGAGGTTGAGGTTGTTGTGAATTCTGACCTCCAAATCCTAGTGGTGCTTGTGGTTTTTACTGGTTATTTCCTTGAATACTCCAAGAGAAATTTGGATGATTCCTCTAACTTGGATTATAGGTATTGCCATAGACTTAGTTCTGAGGTCCTTTGAAGTTGCCCACGTAGTTGAAACCTTATGTAGTCATCCCTTGCATCATTTAACATTCTATGGTAGGATGACATCCTTGACATAATTCACATAAGGATGATAATGTAGATACTGCATTCACATTCACTTTGTCCATCCTTTTTGTCAGAGCATCAAGCTTTGCATTCAATATGGTAAAATTGTCCACTTCTATTGCTCCAGCTTTCTTTATAATGGTCCTCTCATTATACCACAAACTTTGTGTATTGGCCATTTCTTCAAAGAGATCCAAGGCATCTTCTGGTGTTTTTGACATGATAGTACCTCCAGCTACTACATCAATGTTGACTATAACTACATGATTGACTCCCTTATAAAATGATTGCACCAAATCCTATGTAGGAATCAATTGAGGTGGACACTGCTTCTGAAGGTCTTTGAATCTTTCCCAACACTCCTGTAACATTTCATCATCTCTTTAAATGAAAGAATTAATCTCATTTCTAATCCTTAACACCTTTGTAGGTGGTAAGTATTTATTGAAGAAAGTTATGTAAAGCTCTTGCCAAGTGTTAATGGAGTTGGGTGGCAAACTTGTAAACCATCTCTTTGCTCTGTCCATAAGAGAAAATGGAAAGAGTATCAATCGGTTTACATCAGGCTGTACTCCATTCATCTTGAAGGTAGAACAATACTCCAAGAACTAAATGAATCCTCATGTGGTAGTCCATTGAATGGTGAATTTTGGATCATTTGGATCATTGTCGGCTTGATTTCAATGTTATTTGCTGCTACCACCGACCTTACAATTGTTATTTGATCACCTTGCACATTAGGACTCACAAAATCTCGCATGGTTCTCTTACCATTCTAAGGATTTTAAAGAACTTATTGTCTCAGCGGGTCATTCCTTGTGTTATCTCCTAAGTCCATTTTGCTTGGTGATTGTTGTGATATGATTGTTTGTTTCTTTTTCTCTCGAACTATCTTCTCTAACTCCAAATTAAGTGGTACCAACTCAATCCTTATTTGCTTGTACTTCATGTGATGTGCATCAAACAATAAAAATTCTTGCAATACTACAATTACAACTAAAATTAAAAATAATGTCTAAATCAAGCAATATAATTTTCTTAACAATATTAATTCTTTGCCAATCCCCGGTAACGGCGCCAAAAACTTAATGTGTGTAAAATCTGTAAGTGCATAGAATCATATCAAGTAGTAAATAAGATATTGTCCCACAAAGATTGCGAATTAGATACTAAAATAGTCACTATATTTGATTGTTTAGACAACGAAATAGAGTTTAGATTCTTTTAAAACTAAAACTAAAACAAACAAAAGTAAAATTCAAATTCAAACAAATATTAAAAGCTAGGGTTCTTATTCTAAATTGGACCATTTTAAAGGATTGATTAACCAACTAGGTTTAACTATTTCTAATTCATTTTGAAGGAATCTTAGAAACCATAAGTTTTCCTTTTAGATAAACCTATAATTAATTGGAGATTAATTAACACTAAGTTTACTAGCTCTCACCAACCTAATGCCTTTTAATTCTAATTTTAAATCACAACCTTTAATTAATATTAATCCACTTAATTATCTCTCAACTAATTAAGAAATCAATAGGTTATTGCCTCTTCCTACAGAACCTATCTCTCGATTAAGCCTATAGTATTAATTCAATTCTAGGGTGATCAGTCCTGAAAAGATATTAAGCACAATAATAACTAATGAATTAGATCTAGCCACCTAACATAAATCACAATAAGCACATGGTCAATTCAGAATAAGAATCCTAAAAAGGATTTAGCTATTCATATTAAAACTAAAAAAAAACAAAGAAGAAATGAAAACCATTCTGAACATCATAACAATTAATTAAAAGTGAGATATAAGAAAAACCCCCTTCCAAATGATGTAAGGAAGCCTTACTCTTCTAACTTCAAGCCAAGTATCTCCTCTACTAAGCAAAACAAATTGAAAATGTATTTTAAAGAACCAGGAGAGTAGAGAACCAAAAACTAGAACTAAAACTCCAAAACTAGGAACTCCCTCAATGAAAAATAGATGGTTCTATTTAAAAGACCTAGTTTCTTAATGAAAAATGTCATTTAAACTCTTCCAAACTCTATCTAAACATAAGCTTAAAAGATGAGCTTCTATCTATCCAAAGTCCAGCTTAAAATCCACTTTTGATTAGCTGCCACATCATCATACATGGGTACATAATAATTGAACATGCCCATGCATCAAAATAACTCTGAAATCTTGGAATCAGGCATGGTCGTGCGCATGGGTGTGTGACTGGCACATGGGCATGCGTATGGGCATATGCTCTATGACTAGCTCTTCTATAGTTCAGGCATAGGCAAGCACATGGGCATGCAACTCCACACATAGGTGTACGCATGGCCATGTGCTTTGATGCAAGGATAACTTCCAACTTTAAGATTTAATCTTATCTTTATCTTCAAGCACTATCTCCATCTCCTCCTAAATGCATCCTACAACTAAAAAATAAACAAAAATTACCTATTTAACATAAAAGCACCTAAATTTAAAAAATATAACAAAACTAAATAAATTAACCAAAAACTAACTAAACAATGCAATTCTAAACTTAATATGCAATTAAATAGAGTGCTCAACATATGCATACTTCATACTCATCAATATCGGGTCACATATGGTTGTCAACCTAGCTATGAACCGGCTGATATACTGCAGACACCCTATGAATCCTCTTATATCCTTCTCTGTTCTTGGAGCTAGTATCTTATTAATGGCTTTTATTTTATTTGGATCGACTTCTATTCCTCTTCTATTGACTATATGACCCAGTAGTTTCCCTGAAGAAACCCTAAACACACACTTCTTTGGATTTAGTCTCAAATTGTACCTTTCGGCCCTGCTCAGGAACTTGTCTAGAGCTTCAAAGTGCCCTTCTCTGGTTGGAGGCTTAACCATCATATTATCCACAGATACTTCAATCTTTTTATGGATCATGTCATTTAGCAGTGTTGTGGCCATCCGTTATATGTTGCCTCAGCATTTTTTAGCCTAAACGACATCATGAGGTAACAATAAATCCCCCATTCGGTGATGAACGAGGTTTTCAATTTATCTGCCTCAGCCATCTTGATTTGATTGTATCCGGAGAATCCATCCATGAAGGAATACATTGCACTCGAAGCTGTACTATCTGTTAGCGTGTCAATATAAGGCAAGGGAAAATCATCTTTCGGACATGTCTTATTTATGTCCCGGTAGTCAACACACATTCTCACTCTTCCGTCTTTCTTCGATACCGGTACAATATTAGTAAGCCATTTCGTATCGTCAACCACTTTAAGGAATCCCACCTTCCACTGCTTTTCAACTTCTTCCTTAATCGAGAGTGCCCATTCTAGTCTTGATCTTCTTCTTTTCTATTTGACCGGTGCGACATGAGGGTATATAGGGATCTTATGTTCCACAATCTCACGATCTATTCCTGGCATATCCGCATAGCCCCAAGCGAATACTTTCTATCTTTTTATTAAAATTTCTTTCAGTTTTTCACTCTCATCAGGACTAATATTAGAAGCAATTAATATGTTTTTGAGATTTTTAATTATGCCTAAATTAAATATTTCAGTTTGCACAGAATTAATGTCAAATATATGCATGAAATGATCATCACAATAAGAATAACTATTAGGTACGATATCACACAAGTAAGCAAAGTCAGATTTCATTACATTAACCTTAGAAAAGAACAAATCATCATCTTTAAAAAGTTCAGCAAGGGAAATATCAAAATCATCATAAAAGGTGTCAACAAAGGAGTTTTGGATGAAGGCCTCTAAGTCTACAGCATCATCCTTACTCTAACCAGCATCCCCTGTAGCAGCCTCCATACTCTCTGTAGCAATCCCCTTTCCTTTAGAGTTCCTTTTAGTAATAGCATCCTTTTTGCCCCCAATGAGTTCTGTGGCAATAGCAGTAGCTTCTTCATCTACTATCAGTTCTTCTAGTACTGGTTCATTCATGTTCTTCTCGCCTAGAGAGTCCACAAAAATCTCAAACCCAGGGACCTTCTTCCCATCCAGAAGCAGAGGTTCAGGCTTACCCTTATAGGGATTTTAATTCCCTTCCCGTATAAATCTTTCCTAGAGCATCCATTTTTTTCACTATCAGGCTCATCTTCCTCTCCGCGATAGCTAAGTCCATGCCTCAGAATCTGTAACTTGGCTTCTATAAACTCTGGTGGTCTAGTCTAGTTCATTTCTAGTCCCAATCCAGGCAGAAGGTCATCCTTTTCATAATGTTCAACACCTTCTCCTTCATGGAGTCTTCGTAAATCATGCAAACCTCAAACCTTGGATTCAGAGGGATCTCCTTAAGAGCTAACTTCAAATCTGCGATGGCTGCTTTAGTTTCAGCTACGATAGTGACTACTTTCCCCTCATGTGGGAACTTAATCTTCTGATGGAGAGTGGAAGGAACTCCTCCTAGGGGATGGAACTAAGGTCTTCCTAATAGTACGACAAAAGTGACCGGGATATTAATTATATGGAGAATGACCCAAGCTTCAATGAGCCCAATCTTGACCAAAGCTCTGAATGTGCCTTCCACTGATCTCTTGGTTTCATCATATACCTTAATTATCATATTAGCAGGCTGTAGATCAGTAGTAGTCAAACTAAGCCTTGACAGTATCTTCAAGGGACAGACATTTATGGCTGATCCATTGTCAACCATCACGTAGCGGGTCATCTTCCCCCTTATTTTGGCCTTGATGAATAGTGCCCAATAATGATCTCTTCCTTCTAATAGTAGATCCTTATCAGTGAAAATAATTGCTCCCTCATGCTTTTGCATTAAGAAACTCACCAACTGCTCAGGGGTTGTGCCGGTGAAAACTTTCCTCTCATGTAGAACCTGGACCATGGCATCTCAATGAATCTTAAATTGCATCAAAAGCTCCCAGATGCTGGATACCGTTTCTCCAAGTAGTTCTTTCTTTGGTTCTTCTTATTCTTTTTAGTTTTAGGCTCAGCCTTGGCTTCATTTTCCTTAACTAGTTCTTCCTTTTTATTCTCTTTCTTTTGCTTGGTTGACGCTACATGTTCAACCTCCCATTGTCTTTCACCTTCCTACACATCAATCCCTTGTTTGGCTTCCTTATCATCAGAAGACCAGATATCCATCATGTTTATAGACAGACCCCTCTCATGGATGGTTTTAGGTTGGGTTAGTTGGGTAGGTTCAAGGTTGATGAAGGAGTTTAGTACTTGTTCTTCAGTCAAACCAATGCTAATCATCAGAACTCATTAATTTAGAGGTAGGGTGTTTTGGTAATTTAGTAGAGGGTTTGTTTGGGTATTTAGCTTTTTGGTTTCTATGTCGACTAGCTTTCTGAATTTAATGATGTCTTGGATTTTATGTTTAAAGCGGGTACATTAGTCAGTGTCATGACCGATGACTTGGTGGTATTTACAGTAGAGCTTTGGGTTGGCATTGGGAAGTGGGGTCTTTAGTGGTAAAGGTTAAAAGAGTTTATTCTTGATGAGCTTCTCGAGAACTTTTGAGAAGGGTTTACTAAGGTTAGAAAACCACCGGGGTTTCCCAATAGCATTAATTTGGACATTACTGCTTGGTCCCTCTTTGCCCCTAATTCTTCCTCCGAAAAAATTCTTCTCTTAGGCTACATCTACTTCTTTCTGAACCCCAAACCTGTAGAGTTCTTTAAAATTGCTGATCCCTAGATCTTTTAACTTCCTGGCCAGTGGTGGAGCAAATCCCTCAATAGTAATCATTAATTGATCCGCTTCGGCTGGTCGATGTCTCATGTGTGCCAACTTACCCCTCCACCTGGTCAGGTAATCAGAAAAAGATTCATTGAATTTCTACTTAGTATTTTATAGATCCCTCAATGATACCTCTATCTAAGAGTTCAAACCATACTATTTGATGAATGCGGCATATAGTTCTTTCCAATCTGCTTGCATATATGGATCTAAAGAGTAGTACCAGCGGATCGGTGCTCCCTCATCGAGAACTGCTTTACAATCTGGGGTGTGGTTAGTTATTCTCATGTAAGTGATGTACTATCTCAGATGCAAATGAGGATCCTTGGTACCTGAGTACTTTCTCATGTTAGGGATCTTGAACTTCTTTGGCAAAGGATCTTCATTGTCAAAATCCATGTCACTATAATCCCTCGAGGCGTCTAACCCCTTTTCTTTGATCAAGAGCTACATTTGAGATTTCATTTTTGCCATCTCCTTAGCCCATTATGGCTGTTTAGAGTCTCCGGCAGATTGGAACCCTTGCTTAGGAGGCTCAGAAAGTGCAACTTCTAACTCATCATCCCCGTCCTTGGGTTTTCCGATAGTAGTCTCACCCTCATCTAAGTCAATCGGCTATTTGCCTTTAGTTATCTGAAGCATTTCTCCCATTGCTTCTCGGATAATATTTCTGACATCAGTAGTGATCTCCTCTTTCAACTGTTTCTTCCACTCTTCCAAGTCGAGGTTATTAGCCATTGGTGCGGTCCTGGTCTGTGAAGCCACTCTAACTAGTATAGCTTTGATCAGGTGACCTTCGTGAGTTCGTGTCCAAACAGAGGGTAGGGGATCTATTTCTGCAAAATAAAGGATTAGAAATATGCATGACGTGTATGCATGATATATAGGGGTTTAACAAAACTAATCAATAAAAATATAAATAATCATACGTAGGGTCTCAAATAAACAACCTTCTGACCTTATTCCTCCCACATACGTATTCAAGGTGAGTCACTTTGTCCTAGGATTTTTGGTCTGAGTTTTAATTATTAATAGGGGATAATAAAACCGACGTACATGTATAAGCTCTTGAGACGGAACAAACAAGTAATATATCTCTTTTATAAAATCAAAGTCCAACATAACGGGCTATGGTAGAAGGATAAAAGCCCAATCTAAACTACGGTAGAAGGATAAAAGCCCAATCTAAGCCATGATAGAAGGACAAAACTCTAATCCAAAATGGTTCATCATTATTAGGCTTGGGTTTTATGAATAAGATTACTATATGGCAACTGAACACATGCATTAGAGGGAAAACCTAAGGATAGTTACTAAGACATTACATGGGCTGAGTCTTGGGTAAAGTCAAAGGCTCCCACAGTTTATTATATACTTTTTTTGTCTCCCCATCCAAGGGTCCAAACGACGTACTCAATTGTACTGCACTGTGAGTGACAATAGCTATATATTCCGCCACCAGGTTTGAGTGAAACACAGGCAGCGAAGCAACAACCATTGTCGGGTTATTCGGGACTGTGTGCACAGTATTGAGAATGGTGTAATGAATGCAAATGTAGAAGGAATAATTAGATAATCAATAATAAAATATAAAATACTGGAATCAATTTCTCTATCCCCAATGGAGTCACCACTGTAGGTGGCGCGGTTCAGCGTGCGCCCAAGTATTCGGCGACAATGGTACTGTGCGGGCTCGAGGCCCACTAGGAGTACAACTTGGGCTTTTTGATGGGCTTTACTTGGAGAATGGAGTCACCACCCGGGTGAAATCCGGGAATATTTTTACAGCAACTGGATCCCACCAAGGAGCCCAGCAGCCGTCCTCAGAGATTGGGTTCAGAAACTGGGTATGGGCTTTTAGCGGCCCACCCGACCTTACGATCAGCCTCCATTTATATTTTATATTTTATTACTTTTGATTATTTAATTATTCCTTTAATTACATGCAAATGGCTGCTTTAATCTAAACAATTTTCAAATTTTATGATTTAGTCCAAGTTTGTTTATTAAGTCCATTTTCATGCAATTGGTCATTGAATTATTATATCCATACATTCACATACACATCCATTCACAATAAAATACAAATAATTCAACGAGAATAATTAAAAGTTCACACAAAGAAATGGGGAGAGAAGAAATAAATTACAACCCATTTTACATGCAAATAAAATAAATCGCTACTCGAATAAATAAAATAGCCCATGGGCTATTTTAGTCCTGCAATACCAATCACTAGTTAAATCTCCCAAAAATAATAGACAACCTACAAGATATTGAAAAGGTTAGTGCAAAATAAATATAAACAATCAATATTAAATTCTACCTTAATTAACTACAAGAAAAATTAAATCTAAATTAATTACAAGTGTTTCGCAATATTAAACAACTCAATTAAATTAGCGAATAACTTCTTTAGTAAAACTTAAATCATGCATACTTAATTAATAAAATTATCTAGAAAGACATAACAAAATAACCATTCCAACCATACATGATTATCAACTATATAAGTAAATAACAAATAAATAAAAATAAGAAGGGATAAGTATGAAAAAATACCTTGTGGTTATGTGCATTTTCACTTATAGGCCTGTGATTTTTTTCGTGACATTTAAAGGTATATGGTTTCATTTTCTAATACTTTAATATCCTCTCAACTAATATTGTCATTATTTTATAATAAAATACTAATATAACACTATCTTTCACTAATAAAAATATTTTACATGTGATTTACTATCAATATGACTATTTAGATACTTTTAGAAATATCATAAATTTATTTTAAAAATTATTTCTTTTTGTTCTCTAATAAAATAAAAAATACATCTTATTTTTATTTTTTGTAAATTTATTTTAGTTTGGTGAATGATATACTACTTAGTAAATAATTTAACTATTAAATATTCATATTATTTTATCATTACATGATATATTTTTAATAATATTACTAAGTAG
>CATIWO010279734.1:0-12060 GCA_949673435.1 Macaranga tanarius | reverse complement strand
TATTTATTTCCTTTCTAATTTAATACTAATTTTTGTTTCTCCTCTCCTATCTTTGATTTTGTCTTAACCTAAAATATTTATGTAATATCTTAGTTCAAGTTTATTAATTTATCTATTAGTTAGCATTATTTATTATTTTTTAAATAGGTTATAAAATAATTTTTTTATTATTTTATTTGTTGTTAATAAATATATATTTAATTAATAATATAAATTTCCGAATTTCCGAATCGTACCGTTCCATACCGATTTGTTCCAAAAGAACCGAATATTTGTACCGAACCGTACCGAAAAACTGGTACAACATGGTATTCCCGTACCGAACCGTACCGAAAATTGGTACTGGTACTGGAGATTTTATTTTTAAAATTCCCGAAATATGGTACGGTACTGGAGAATTTTTTTCCCCGGATTTACCCGAACCGTGCTCACCCCTACTTGTAGGGTAGGGTGAGCATGGGTCGGTTCGGTCAAAGAACCATCCAAACCGACCAAGAGAAAATTGTAATCGAACCGAAATGAACCAGAGAGAAAATTAAAATTAACCGAATCAATTCGGTTCAATTCGGTTAGCAAAGTTTATTTTTTAAATAAAATTTTTATTTTTTTATTTTTTATTTTATAATTTTTAAAGCTTATTCTTTAATTATATAACTAAAAAAAATATGTTTTATTTATAATTTTAATATTTATATATAATTTTTTCTAATTAATATATTTTATTTAATATTTTTACAATAAATATATATTTAAGACGATCGGTTCGGTTATTTTTAGTTTTCCAAATTAAAAATTGAACCGAACCAGTCAGCTATATATTGTCAAATACTAAAACCGAACTGAACTTATATATAACCGAACCAGTCGATTCGGTTCGGTTTGGTTAGTCAGTTTTCGGCTTTTTGCTCACCCCTAGTTACTGGGAAAAAGAAAACAAAGGTCATACAGTCATTGATGCAGTTTGTGCAAATTTTATCATTAAATTTGGTTTATTAAAAATGGAGTCTTACTTACATAAGGAGTATTACACCAAATGGTAGAATTTAAAATACATCACCCAAGTATTTTGCACTTGGTTAATAAAAATAAAATAACTACTATAAATCCTACCATTAGATGTAATAAACCCAATATAGGTAAAAATCTCCCTATTAAAAATTATAATACTATTTCAATTTTCATAGGGATATAATGTAGCGTGTATATATATAATGAAAAGAAAGAGTAGTGAGACACATGACATCATGTAAGATGAGGTGGAAAAATAAAATGATGTGTTAAAAAATTTCAGATTATATGGTATTATTTTTTTCACATAAGATGACACGTCTGTGACACATTCATCATCATCGACCGGAAAATAGCTACGAATACTATTATGAGATCAAAATCAAAGGTTGGATAGTGAAAAAACGTTTGATACATTAGTGATATTTAATTAAAAATTTAGGGACCGTGAATGTAAACAACCCCAAGGTTCAAAAAGAAGAAATAAATAAACCAACCTGTGGAGACAGACATGATATGGGCACTTGTTGCAGCTGTCCGCGTCCACTCTTCAGGAAATTTATTTCCACTGATTTCCAGAATCAGTTTTTTCCTCTTCTCTACAGGCATGGATTTATTAAGATCAATGACCAGTTCTCTGAGCAAATCATGTTGCCTGACAAAGTGGCCACTATAGCATCCGTCATCAGCATCACTTGCATCTTTCCTGATGACAAGATTAATGAGATCTTGGCCATTTAGTTCATAAAGTTTGGAAATGGAATTCATGCCATCTTTATCTTCTAAGTCATACAATTCCACCCACATATCAAGGAGGGCAGAGGTAGGAATCAAGTGGCCTTCCGGAAAAGAACCAAGGTCCATGTAAAGCTCCTTGGTTTTATCATCCAAGGCTTTCAAACAACTTTTAATACAATTATTTGCATCAGATTCAAAGACTCCACTAATCATCTGTCTGTTTCTCCCCATTGCTTTAGATTGTTTGTAGAGTGATTTGCCAACCACTACGAGGGCCAGTGGAACTCCATTACAGAATTTCACTACATCCAGCAACTCGCTATCGCTTGCCAAATCCTTTGTTTTTTTTTTATCAGCAAAATCCTCTGTTTCTTTTTTGTCAGCAAAATCCTTTGTTTGGATTCCAAACAAAATGTGGGAAAGAAAATAAAGTTAATGAAGTTTTTCCTACAAACGTCTGTATCTATACAAATAGAATTACAACCGTTAGATTAATTTTTATTTAATTATAACTATTGATTATCTTGGTGTATCAATATCTGTAAAATATATCAATGATTATATTTAATTAAATTTTAATCTAACGGTGTTAATTTCAGTTGTATAGATACAACCGTTTGCACTGTAAAATGACTCGTTAATAAATAAATAAATAAATAAATAAATATACATCCATAAAAAAGGCAAAAGCACTCTCAACCCCTCCAACTTTCACGTTTTATTATATTGAGCCCCTACAGTTTAATTGTATTACATTAGACCCTTATATTTTTATTTTTGCATGCATTAAGGACTTTTTTAAATTATTCCATCCCTAAACTTATGTTAAAAAGTAAAAGTGCTCAATTTCATTTTTTTTTCTGTCCATTTAATCTAATTAAATGCATTAAATAATTTTTATTAAAAAAATAATATTTTTATTTTTTAGTTTTTATTTAAATGTATTTAAGTAAAAAAATATTTTTTTTATTTCCAACTAATAAAAACTTTAGTTTATTTTTATGTTAAAGAATATTTTTACTAATAATTAAGTATAGTAAAAAATATAATTTTTATTTAAAACTTTGTTTAAAATATTAAAAATTAAACAAAATTTTAAAATAATACTAAAAATATTTTTTACATTTTTAATATTTAGTATGCTTAAAAAAATAAATATTATGGTGAGTTAAAAATGATTTCAATTATTTTTATACTAGTTGGTATTTTCATTGTAAATAGAACTGGCACTGTAATTGCTAGTATTGAAATATTTTATTATATATTTTACGTAGTTATATTTATATATTATGAATATACATTGATAGAAAATCAAAAAATTCATATTTGATATTTAAGAATCAGGAGGGAGGTATCAAACTCAAGATTTCTAGTTCATAAAGAAACATTCTACCATTGTATTGGACACTCAACAATTAATTAATATTTACTCGTACTTTATTAATGTATGTTAAATATCATAAAGTATAAAAATATTTTTTTTAATTAAGATTTAAAAGTTAATATTTTTAATAGTTTTAAAATAATTTTTTTAAAGAATAAAAGTATGAATTTTTTAGTATACTTAATTATTATTAAAACATTATTTATCTAATAATAATAAAACAATAAAATAAAAAAATTACTAATTTGAATTAAAGATATTTTACCTTTAAACTAATATGTTTAAATAAAAATAAAAATAGTTATTTTTAATTTATTTAATTTGTTAGATTATTATTTAATGAAAAACATACAACATGTTTGTGATTTTTTTTAATTATTTTAAAATGACCAAAAAAAATTGAAAGTTTAGTAATTTGTTCTTTAAAAATAAGTTTAGGAAGAAAATTTTTAAAAGAAGTCCTTAATGCATGTAAAAATAAAAGTAGAGGGCTTGATATAATATAATTGAAATTTAAGGATTTAAGGTAATAAAACTTAAAAGTTTAAGAGTTTAAACATAGGCTTTACCTTTAAAAAAAGACAGGCGACTTTGTCATTTTAGGTACTTTAATTTCATTTTATTTTTATCACCAAAATATTAAAGTGCTTGAAATGATAATTATTATCAAAATAAAATATATTTTATTAAAAATAAATAAATAAAAAGCGACCATAAAAAGCACCAAAAACACTAAAAAAACATGATTAAATTGTAACAAATATTAAAAATCGTATATTTTCTTGAAATAAATCTTTAAATAAAAAAATTAAAAGTAAAAATATAGAAGAATTTTAATTAAAGGGAGTTATTTTAATATCATTTGAAAATTAAAATATTATTTACTATTCTCACAACGTAAGGATTGACAATTAATTTTTATAATTTTAAAAACAATTTTAATTGTTCCTAAATCACCTTGTTTTTATAGTGTTAAAATAAATTATTTTATAATATTTTAGTGCTAAAAATAATTGACCAAAGCTCTAGAAAGTGGCTTCGCGACTAATCAGACGATGACAAATTGACAATTTGAAGGAAGTCCGTGATAAAATTAATACAATATAATGAAGTTTTTATGTATATTAAATTGATTGATTTTAAACATTTAGTTAGAGTAATTAATTTTTAATAGTAGAACAAGAAAAAAGTTAAAAGGGTCCACTTTGATTTTTGATTTTTGCAGCTGAATATTCACAATGTTTGCAAATTCAACAGTTTATGGTATACTACTAAAATGATAGTTTATGAACAAGTTGGAAGGTCGGGTTATTTACCAAATTAAGGTTCCAAATTTCTTAAATTTCAAATTTGTGGTTGTCTTTTAAAAAATTTTAATTTTTGTGGTTCTTTTTTAAAAAAATTTTAATTTTATGGTTCTTTTTCGTTGACCAATTTTTTTTACTTTTTTTTAGGGGTCATTTCGCCAGTGAGAGAGGCGAAATGGCCCCTTAGCCTATTTTGGGCCATTTCGCCTCTCCCATATGCGAAATGCCTTGACCGAACCGAACTGATCGGTTCGGTCGGTTACCGATTAGGTTTGGTTCAATTTTGGTTTTTAAAAATATATAACTGACTGGGTTGGTTCGATTTTTGTTTGGTTGTATAAAATATCATATTTTTTTTGCAATATGTGAATAGTAACATGCAAAATTGTACAAAAAGTTACTATTTTACTATTCATCAAATTACTGTTCCGACATCTGTTTCCAACACAGCTTGGGTCAAAAAAATCCATGTAATTTTCTCATTCTCGTGGTATTTTTTTCCGAAATTTAAAAACCGAAATCGAATCAAACCAGTTAGTTATATATTTTAAAAAACCAAAATCGAACCAAATCTAGTCGGTAACCAACCGAACCAATCGGTTCGGTCAAGGCATTTCGCCTGTGGGAGAGGTGAAATGCCTTGGCCATTTCGCCTCTCCCACAGGCGAAATGACCCAAAATAGGCTAAGGGGCCATTTCGTCTCTCCCACTGGCGAAATGACCCCTAAAAGAAAGTTAAAAAAATTGGTCAACGAAAAAGAGCCACAAAATTGAAATTTTTTAAAAAAAGAAACACAAAAGTTGGATTTTTTTTTACACCACTACAAATTTAGAATTTAGAAAATTTGGGATACTATTTTGATAAATAGCCCTTGGAAGGTCACATGTTTGCAGCTAAATCCTTCCCATGCATTTTATGCGTTAGAAAATATTGACCTGGAAGCCACCACCTAGCTACACTCCTTTTTTTTTAAAAAATATTTTTTAATTGAAGACGCAATCTCTTTGGAAGCTTGCCACGTAAAAGCATCCTATATCTCTATGTATTTTTATCTTTTTGTAAAAGGAAACGTTAATACTTAATATGGTTTGTTTAGATGATTCTTGGATTACTGTTCATCCATCTCCTTTACAATTGTTATTTGTTTTCTGTTTTGCTAATGTTAATTAAATTTTATTGTAGTAGTTCAAAAAAGTTACTTGTCGAAAAAGAAAAAAAAAAAGAAAAAGAAGCTGATGTTTAGTTCTTAATTAGATTTAATTTTAACACAATTTAAATTTAAAGTGGAAATTAATTGTGCCACATTAAAAGTATAGTAGGAAGTTTATAATTAAAAAAATTAAAAAAAAATGTTGACCCACATATAAAAAAATCCAATTAAATATTTTACCCACCTATAAAAAAATGCAATTAAATAATTTACTTTTACAGTTACAATTAATAAAGTTTAGTTAATTATGCTTCATATTAGAATTATAATAGAAAATTTATAATTCGACACGAAAAAAAGTATGCAACGTAATTTTTGGTTAATTAATGAAATTTATGCTGCCTTCTAATTTTCTTCTCTTTGCTTATCAAATTTCTAACTTTTACAAGCTTCATGTAGAATTTATGTAAATTATCAAAAGAAGTTCAAGAATTCAAAACTATTTTGGTCACTTTCTAGTTTGCACAATCATTACTCATTAGATTATAGATGTCAAAAATGCATTCAAGTCCTTCACATTGAGAATTTTACATCTATAGTATGTTCGCATTAATTCATTGTACTTGCCAAAAAAGTCTAACAATATTTTTGACACACCTAATGTGACGCATTTTGTTATGATACCAAGAATTAGGCGTTAGAAAAAGGGGGAAAAAAAAACGTTACTAGTCTCCTGATTTGGAGAGAGCCGCTGCGCCAGCAGGGCATGAGGGAATTGTAGAACACATGGAAAAAGTAAAGACTACTTTTCTCATATTTAGTTTGCTCATATCCATTGTTTTTAATAGGCAAAATATAACAACATGGAATAGGATGGAACTTTTTTTAGATTACCAAATAATAATAGTTTAGCTACTCCGAGTTTTTTAATTGCATGGTTAAATGAGTATCACCTATGTATTGTGGTTATTTTACATTTGGCAACTAAAACTAAAAAGTATTCAAACACTATAGCTAATTCAATAGGTGTCATGAATTTAATTGATAGATGTTATAAGTTGGACATAGAGAAAATAAATTTTAGAAAGAAAAAAGAATTAAGGCAACTAACCTTTCCTTTCATCCCCGAAACATATGAATCTTTTATGGGCAAGTCATTTTCAGGAACATCACCCTTTGTTTTCCTTTATATGTATCATAAAAAAGAATAAATAAATAAATAAATAAAACACTCATCAACTCTATAAGTTTGAACGTGTACCTTGGTAACAATGGTGTATTTCTTTCAAGATTCTTAGGAACTTTTGGCTTCTAGTCAAGAAATTTAAGAAAATATAGTACAATTTATCAAGAAAATAAAGCAAATGAAATTAAATAAAGTAAATAGATGCAGAAAAGGAAATCAAGGACTACTTTTCTCAAATCTACTTTGCTCATGTCCATTGTTTTTATAGTCAAAACTGATAAGGCAATTGAAAGACATTATGACTTGCATTAAAAACTGATGAGTGATGTACAATATATAGCCATACAATAGATTACTATCATCTACGCATATCTTGATATAACAACTATTTGAAATCAAAAGAATGAACTAATTATATCCATATCACCTGCCCTCAAGTTGTACGGGTTTTGAGAATACGGGCAAAGAAATTTTAGTTTTGACTGTGACTTTGTAAGAATATTAGCAAGCTGATCTTTGGTGGAATTATATTGAACATGAAGCTCATTATTCATCACTTTATCACAAACAAAATAAAAATAAATTTCAAAATGCTTCAAGCAAGAGTGAAAAAAGGGAGTTGATATAAGATAAGAAGCACTGAGATTATCACACTATAAGGTAGGTTTTATCGAAGATGACATCAATCCAAGTTCATGAATAAGTGAATAGAGCCAGTGCAGTTTATTGATAGCCATAGCAACAGCATGATATTCGACATCTATGGAAGAACGAGTAACCGTACGTTGTTTATGACAGCCCTAAGATATAAGATTATGACTAACATATATAGAATAACCAGAAGTAGATTTTCTATCTTCACAGTCTCCACCCCCAATTCGTATCACCATAAGCAGATATATAAAAATGCTATGATGGAGTGAGGAATAGACCATGATCGAGAGTTCCACGCGGATATTGCATGATTCATTTGACATCCACCTAATGATCATCCGTAAGTGAATGCATGTATTGAGACATTCAACGCATAGGAGATATTGGGCCTGGTGCTACAAACATATTGCAACAAGCCAACAACACTATAAAAGAGAGTGGGATTAGAAAACAACGTGCCATGACATCGAACCTTTTGAAAAGGACAAGATAAAGTTAGAAAGGAGTTAGCAGCCAATATATTGTAGCGTTGTAGGAGTTCATGAATGTATTTATGTTAAGATAAAGTAAACCATTTTACACCAATTTGCTTTAATGCCCAAGAAGTAATGTAAAGAGTCGAGATCCTTTAAAACAAAGCTCTACTAAAGCGAATGAATAATATCAGCAACCATAACTTTGGAATTACCCATGAGAAGGATATTATCGACATAAATAAGACAATAAAATTAAACTAAGTCTTTCTTAAAGAAAGTACGTACAAAGAACTATTAGTCTTAGAGCTGGTAAAGCCCTGTGAAAGAAGATGATTTATAAGACATTTAGACCACTGTTTTGGTGCCTATTTAAGCCATATATAGACTTATTTAGGTGGCACACATGATTGGAAATTGAGAGTGCACAAAACTTTAAAATTAAGACATGTAAACCTCTTCCTCTAAATCACCATGTCGAAATGCAATAAAGACATCTAGCTAGTAAACATCCCAGTTAAAAGAAACTGCCACAGATAATAGAAGGTGAATTGTAGCTGGTTTGACAACAGGACTAAATGTCTTCATATAATCTATTCCAAGGCATTAACTATACCCTTTTGACAACTTAACATGCTTTATATCTTGCAATTTTTCCATATTTATTCCTTTTTATATGAAAACCCCACTTTAAACCAACAACATTATGATGTGCATCGAGTGGTACTAACTCCTAAGTGTTATTTTGCACTATGGCATTATATTCATCAATCATTGTCTGTCTTCATTTGGAATGCTTGACAGCTTGGGTGTAAGATGTAAGTGCAAGTTCATCATTATGAAAAGCAAGTAGGGCTTTTAGTTTTAAAGAACCCGTTTAAGAATGACTGATCATGGTTTGTATTCATTGTAGTGGAGGTTGTTGGGAAGGATATGGTGATAAATCTACCACAAGAGGAAGTCCAGGAGATGAAACTGAATAAAAGATTAGTGATGGTTAGGTTGTTGTTTGAAAGATAAAGTGTTTGAATATATTGGAGAAGAGGGAGATAAGGTAGACTGGTTGATCTTTTTATTTTAAAAAGTAGTTGAGTCCAAAAATGAAGAATACAATGGTGTTTGAAAATCTTAGAATTTTGTATGATTAGAAGAATTTGATGGTGGTTAGGTGGAAGTAGAATTTGGAAAAGGGCTGGTTAAGATAAAGTTAGGTAAAAAAAAAATTATTAATGGAGAAGAAATAAAAAATCTTTAATTTTTGAAAATGGAAATTCCTAATAAAAAATCCACATGACAAGAGATTAGAAATTTAAAGGAAGAAATATCAAGATAGATATAAGATTTATGAATTTTACTATACCCCATAAGCACACATGCTTTGGAACATGGAGATAGTTTATGTTCACTATATGGCCTTGGCCATGGATAACACAAGCAACCAAAAAAGAGCATATTTAAATATTCTGGATCCTTATGAAACAATTTGGTATATGGACATTCATATGCTAAAAGAGAAGTGGGTAATTAATTAATAATATAAACAACAATGTCAAAAGCATAAATCCAATATTTTGTAGGAACATGAGAATGGTTCAATAATGCCAAAGTAGTTTCCACTATGTGCCTATATTTCCTCTTGTCACAACCATTTTGTTTTAGTGTCTTTGGACAAGCAATACGTTGGGTACTGCCATTGTCTAATAAATATTTGGTTAAAGCTTGATATTCACCACCTTAATCTGCTTAAAATGATTTAATAGAACAATTAAAAACTTTTTCCACCAAATAATGAAATTTAATGAAAATACTAAGAACCTCAGACTTATATTTGATGAAATAAATCCAATAATATTTATTGTAATGATCATAGAAAAGAACATAATATCTACTACTATCAATAGACTCAACCGAAGCAGGTCCCCATAAATCAGAATAAATAAGTTCTAAAGGTTTTTGAGCCTTAAAAGAAAATAAAGAGAAAGGTAATCAATAGCTTTTGCTAACATGACAAACATGACAACACTAGACGTTTTATTCCTGCTAAAAAGAAGATTGAATTTATTTAAAATTCGGCTAACAATGGAATCATTAACATGGCCCAAGATATTATGCCCTTAAGAAAAACTTAAAACCAAGAAAGCATGAGGACAAGAAGTTCACTGCACGGGATCCAACAACATTTTGTATGGTCCACAATCATTTTGGCCTGTATGAAGATGTTCCCTCATGTGGATATCTTTGACAATGAAATAATTAGAAAAAAAATTCAATAGAAGTATTATTAGTAACAGTGAAAGAATTAATAGAAAGTAAATGGGCACAAGAAGTAGGAACTCGAAATATATTTTGTAAAAGGAAAGAATTATCAAAAACATGATAAGTAGATGACCTAATGTTGAATATTTGCTTTTGGACTGCACGTGACTTTTATCTTTTAGATATTTTGAATAAATATTCCAAGTCATAAGTTGATATGATGATTGGTTCAAATTGTTCCTGGTCTTTAGGTGTTTGTTTTTATTTTTGTTTTTCAAATTTGTTATTCATGTTTGTTATCATGGCATGATTCTAGGACCATAATCTTAGTAGAAAGTTTTTTCTTTTCAGCTATAAATTGCAATGTCTTCTGATGTTGAGTAATAATTAAGTTCCTTCATTTCTTGTCAAAGATTACTCTACTGTCAATTTTCTTTTGTTTTATTACTGCAACTTTGTTTTTTCTTTTCTGATTCAAAATTAACAACAATTGGTATCAGAGCTCTCATCTTGAGGGACCTGTGTGAATTTGACGTCTCATGGAAGCAGAAGCCAATTTCTCCACAATTGCTTCGGCGGTGTTCAATGGAGACAACTACCAGCTTTGGGCAGTACGCATGGAGACATATTTGGAAGCTTTGGATCTTTGGGAAGCAGTGGAAGAAGACTATGAAATTTATGCGCTTCCAAACAATCCCACCATGACACAAATAAAGGCGCACAAAGAAAAGAAGACAAAGAAATCAAAGGCAAAGGCATGCCTGTTTGCTGCAGTTTCATCCACTATTTTCACTCGAATCATGTCTCTTAAGTCAGCAAAGGAGATATGGGATTATCTTAAGATTGAATATGAAGGAGATGAAATAATTAAAGGAATGCAAGTCTTGAATCTGATCAGAGAATTTGAACTTCAAAGAATGAAGGACTCTAAGACGATCAAAGATTACTCCGACAGGCTGCTTAGCATCGCAAACAAGGTGAGACTTCTTGGATCTGAATTTACTGACTCAAGAATTATAGAAAAAATTCTTGTTACAGTACCTGAAAGATATGAAGCAACCATTACTACCTTGGAGAATACCAAGGATTTGTCAAAAATTTCTTTGGCAGAATTACTTAACTCTTTGCAAGCACAAGAACAAAGAAGATTGATGAGAGAGGATGCAACAATTGAAGGAGCTTTGGCAGCCAAGCAGCAGAATGTAGCCAAAAACAAAATGAAGAAAAAGAAGAATTTTGAAGAAAATGGAGTAAGTACAGAATCAGCAAATGAGAAGGATGAGAACGAAAACTAAAAGAAAGCCTATCCACCTTGCCAACACTGCGGAAAGAAGGGCCATCCTCCATTTAAATGCTGGAGAAGGCCTGATGCTAAGTGCACCATATGTAATCAGATGGGGCATGAAGCTGTTATCTGCAAAAATAAAAATCAGCAACAAGATGAAGAGGCAAAGACTGCTGATCAAGAGGAGGAGGATCACTTGTTCGTTGCTACATGTTTCTCTAGCATCGAATCAGGTGAGAAGTGGCTTATTGATAGTGGTTGTACTAACCATATGCCATATGATAAGGATCTATTCAGGGAGCTAAGCAGCACAAATTTATCAAAGGTCCGAGTTGGCAATGGCAAGTACATAACTGTGAAAGGAAAAGGAACGGTTGCAATCTCAACCTATGCAGGTACAAAGTTAATTTCTGATGTATTGTATGTCCTTGAAATTGATCAAAACCTGTTAAGTGTTGGACAACTAGTTGAAAAGGGTTTTAAAGTTGTCTTCGAAGATAGAAGTTGCTTGATTCAAGATGCAGGTGGTCAAGATATTTTCAAAGTAAAAATGAAAGGGAAAAGCTTTACTCTAAATCCATTGGAGGAGGAGCAAATTGCTTTCCCAATCAAAGAAAA
>CATIWO010279731.1:0-18043 GCA_949673435.1 Macaranga tanarius | reverse complement strand
CGTAGAGCTTACTTTTGCAATTATATACTGATCTCATCCTAAACGTAGGTGAAATGCTAGCGCACACATTCCACAAGTACGTGATAGGAACGTTCGTAGCTAGGCTACCTCACCCTTTTGTTTTCACTTGGTCATGTCTGTCGTAATCGTGTTTAGCCTTCGTGGTTCCTCTCTGAAAATTGGAGTTAATTTAACGTTGCATCATTATTCCTTTTCCACCATGAAAACTATTTTAATCACAATTTATATTCAGAGACCTGCGTGGCCTTCACGTTTTAACGGAATAAATAGAAGAATAGAAGATATAAGATTAGAATGAGAAATTTTCATTTAATATAAAATGGTACAAGCTATGCCTCGAAATGTTTCTCAGTTACCCTCAGGAACTCCAAGAAATTAATGCCCTAATCCAGGAAAATGGGTTTTTCCTTGAGAGAACACAATATGTGAAGGGAACTGGAGATTGGAAATACCAATAATTGAAATAATGCAAATCCGGTTGCCAGTGCATGAAAATGGTACAAGACTCTTCTACACGCAAAAGCAAAAATTTCCGTTCTCGCTACAAAAGCTATGCCTTCCGTGGCCTTCCTCTCTTGCCACCTTTTGCCTGAGAAGAATTGGCACTTCTATTTGCTGCAGGAGCACTGCCCCTCCCGTTTCCGGCACGTCCACCTTTACCGGAAGCCTTTCCACCACGCTTACCTTTTTGCGTCCGTCCATTCACATGTCCTTCACTATTTTCACTTTCATCATCACTGATGGCTTCATCTTCTGATTCTGACGAGTCTTTTGACTTCTTCCTTTTCTTCGAGTTATTAGAAGCTTTGGCAGCAGTTTTCTTTGTACTTTGCTTAGCAGCTGGAGTCTTACTCTCAGGTTCCTCACTCCCTGCGGAAAAAACAAAAAATCATTAACCTCGTCTTGCAAGCACCATAGTTATTAAAAGCGCCAAGGGTCCTTGGGCCTAGGTGCAACTGTGCAAGGCACAAAAGCACAGGCCTGCGCCTCTGTGACACAATGGACAAAAATTAAAAATTAGAACAAAAACAACAAAGCTTGTATAGTAAAATAATAAGACTAAAAAGGCAAAATAGCAATATTTAGGTCACGAATAATAAGAATGCAACCACCAGAAAAGGCAAAATTGTCTTTCAAGAGCAGATGGAAAGCGAAAAGAAAAAAGAGATCAGATAAAAGAGAAAGGGAGCTGTTGAAATAAATGAGCAAAAGAGCAAAGAATAGCTTTAGTCAAGAGAGGGAGGGGGGGAGAGAGGCATGCCTGAGTGGCGGTGTTAGGATGATCAACTGCTGCTCCAGTCTCTTCTTTTATGTTTTATTTTTTATTTTTTGAGTTGATTAGGCATGAATAGGCACTTGATAAGCTCTTTTAAAATTTGATATTAATGGCTAACAATTTTTATTAACTTTAATATATATATATATATATATATATATAACAGTAATGTCACAAAGGTGCACCTTTTTTGTGCCTTGCCTGAAGGTCAAGGTGCAATAAGGCATGCATCTTTGTGCTTGTGCCCCGTGCACCTTGCACCTCTATGCCAAGCACTAATTAAGATGCCAAGCCGCGATTAAACAAAAACATAAAATACAATGCCTGTAAGGAAAAGAAATCAATGAATATAATTTTATCATTCTCTTACCTTCAGCAGCAGCTTTGCCATCGTAGATATCCAGCTGTAGAAAACAACACAAATGTAAAACAGAAAGCGCAGCTAATATGAGACAATAGGTTTATGTGTGTTTTAATGTGGAAAAAGAGATCAAATGGTATCACTTGAACAACCTATACAGGTTCATAACATTCCAAAATGAAGTCTTTCGTCGCTTTGATGGATTTCTCATGCATTAATGCAATTTATCTCAGAATTAAGAAATAAATACACAACAGGCCCTTTCACAAAAGAAAGACAAGAATTCTTAGATAGCAACAAGCATTTTGCTTCCTCAGACAAACCTCTTTACAATACAAAACAAATAGAAGTGATAATGAAACACTGGTCACATTAACATACACAATATCATCTAGCAAAAGAACAAAAAACAAGGGTACACTTCAAAAAGAAATTACCTGTTCGAGTCGGTCACCTACATTTGATCTATCAACTATAACCATGGAATGGCCCATACCGCATGCAACGCTGGAAGAGAGAAGCACCCATTGTCAAATCCCATAGATATGTTTGAATGTATGCTACACTGGTACACAATGAAAGAAGAAAAGAACAATATATTGCTCACCCAATAACATGCATGCCCTCAAGAATATCTACCTTCTTGGGTACTGCTGAAGACCTGATATGCCAAAACACAAGGGTGAAAATTAAGTATAAAGAGAGAAGCTTCAAAAATATAATGTAACAATCACTATTGTAAAATTTCATACTTCTGTGCATTAGGTCCATATCCCAGTTCACCATACTGAGCATGTCCCCAGCTTATGCAGGAGTTATCAGCACCAACAAAATGATGCATGTTGCCAGAATCCATGCATCGTAAATTCCAACCACTTGACACCAAAACAAAAGGGAAAACAAAACAAAAGCAAGAACATTAATTTATTAAAATAATGAACTGTTAGTAAAATTAATTAATTGAACTCCACATATACCAGTCATTAACTTAATGAAAGTCCTTTAAATGCTAAATGATCATAAACAAAGACATGACATGGTACAATTTCCAGCAAGGTTGCTACAGTTAAATAAAGAAGAAAATAAAACTATATGATCCCTAAAATGAGCAACAGAAAACATCTAAATTACTGATCTCACAGTGTCAGGGATTGATGAAAGATTTTAACCATATCACCATCAGAATAAAACAAACAGCATACAGTACTAAATTATATTTTAAATCTTGGAAGCATACACTGGAAACAATTATGAGAAAGGCCCATAAAGTTGCCATATGACCACAGTGTTTATAATTGGCAAATATGCTTCAGTAAATTTTAATTATATGAGCTTTTTGACCACCAATTGAAAAAGGGAAAGAGGAGGGGAAGGTGGGTGTGTGTGTGTGTTTGTTAGGTCACAGGCAATATGTTTGATGCTCATTTGAGAAGAATACAAGGAAATGTGTGGTATCATGTTGGAGACTGCAGGCAGAAATAGAAAATTAAGAAGATTTGCCCAGCCATTGAAGCAATCTGATATAGAACTGAAATGAACTTTCTCATACAAAGAACGGGGAGAGCAAACAGTAAGGTTTTAAGGTTGGAGGCCACTTGCTACTTTTCACCTCATTAGTTCCATACTTTACTGTGACTGATGCTTGTGTGCACTGTGCCTCTTGTTTGTTCATGATATGAACATCTTAAAGACCAATCCTCTATCAATCATAACAAGGGCCGATAACAACTAATCATCTAAGCATGCAAATAAGTAAAAACATCAGAGATCGTTAAACTACTTTTAAACAGATCTCAAACCAAATGTCAACAAGAACAAGAAAGGAAAAAAGACAGCAAAAGAGAACAGCTAAAGATTCCTGACATTCATATTCAGAGATATTAGGCTTATTGTTCAAGAACCAATCACTCTAATAACAATGTGAATTGTTCAGTGCATGATTACAAAGTAAAGGTACTGAAACGTAAATGTGCAAGTATATGTAGCATACAACCTCACATAGTTCAACAAAAAGTCCATCAACATTTATCATGATTCCAAAATTTTTATAGATAAAGTACGGAATGAAACTATTACTTCCAAATTTCACATAAAGCATCAAATTTTTAGAAATATAATAATACGAAGTTAGGATGTTCATTCAAAGCCCCTCTAGACATTTTCAGTTTGATAACTAGAAACCAGTACCCACATGAATATAAAATTGCTGGACTAAATATACAGCAAATCCGCTGGTAAAGGTAGCATTAAAAGTGACTGACCTAACTTATAGATCAGTGAGCAAAATCCACACACAGGCAAAGCCTAACCTACTATTATTGTTACAAACACCATCCATTGAGAATGCTGACTTTAACACATTCGTAATAATAAGAAATAAGATATCAAATAAGTAGGATCAACAACTCTATATAGAATTGTATAGCATAATTGTTACAAAATAAAAACAGCTAAACAGAATTAAATAAGCAGAGTATGCGTGAGCTTAAAACAACACCATTAAACATCAACAATTAAACCTGAAGTAAATGAAACCATTTATGTGAATAAAGAGAATAGCATCACAAGGTTACTAATAATATAACAATGGCAAAGGAGCACCTTAAATCCATTAGAGGTTTAGGATACATCCAGTCATCACCAGTGTTCTTTATTTTGCCCCACATATACAACTGTCCACCTCCTGGAAGACATATAGAAGTAAATTTCTAAAAACTTGTTTGAATAAACAACATTCCAGCAAGATGCGTCGTGCACCAAAGTGTTTTTTTTTGTTTTTTTAAATCAGACAAACATGAAAGCCTACATATTTCCATCAAGCATGCACTATTAGTCTTCCAGTCTTCAGAATGAGGTAAAATGATCTTTAGATTAAATGTCTCAATAATTTTACCAATGGAACATGTGAAAATGCATTGGCTTGCACGCATGTTTGTGTGAATGAGAATGACAGAAACACTCTAAAAAACCAGTATAGCATGAAAGGAATAAGAAAACAAAATATTGAAAAAAACACAAATGCGCACGCCAAGTCAGACATTATCATAGGAATGTGAGAGAGATGTACAGCAAAGAAGAATTAAAATTAGATGGACAGAACCACCATAAAAACACAGGGACTAAGAGACCTCAAGGCAACAAGAGACAGGGAAAGTGTTCATACAGACTTTTGGTTGAGAAGGCAAAAGCCCTCATATAGCACATTCAAGATGGCTAATTCTAAATGCTCACCCTATACATTTCCTTGAAGCCTCATGCTGCCATAGTCATAACAACGAACTGATTACCCACACAAGGTGATAAAGGACCAAAGAAAAGTAAGAGAGGAGGAACAAAACAATTCTCTGATAAAAAAAAAAAACGTGTCAATCCCTACTTCCAGCTGCAAACATGCACTTTCACAAACCCAAATTACCAAATTTGTGAATTGCCAGCACATCACATCAGAAAGCAAAACAACACAGATAACTCCACAATACAACAAGAAAACAAATTATCAAACAATACTACAAGTACATACAAGGACTTTAAAAGAAATGACTCTTTTTACTCTAAGAAGTCCAGTGAACAAACAATACCTGCAGTACATGAAGAGTTCACAGAACCTGCAGAAATAACTGCATCAGGGGGTAGAACATTGTGCCTTTGGAAGACATCCACCCGACGAGGAACCCATTCATCCTTTTGCTCTCTATGCCCGAGCCTACGAATCAGCAGTCAGAAAATCATATGCAAGCCTAAGGAATATGAACCATGAAAAAGCTTCTAAAATCTTTTTTATCCAATGTTCCGAAATATTTTAGTCGCATGCCAACATCAAATAGCAAGTACCAACCTTCCATAACCACCAAAGCCCCACCTACACATATACACAATGTAGAATTATCAGTCATGGATGCATAGAAAATGCATGAAAAGAAAAGACCATATCTATATCAAACATATGAGAGCACTTACGTGTAAACATAGCCATTTGAATCTATAGCCACTGCATGCCAATAAAAAATTAATAAATGCAACAAGCACGAAGGAGGGATGTGTGTGTGTGTGTGTTTGAGAGAGAGAGAGAGAGAGTATTTATTACTAACCTGTATGATTTGATCCACATGCAACTTTTACAATAGTTTCACCAGAAAGGGAAGCTATGGGTCTAGGGCGTGGCTGGGCTTCATAAGCAAGCCTGACCGAGCTATCTTTAGTATTGTACTACAAATAGATGCAATATATTATTAGGGTCCATAAAGACAGCAAGCTAAAACATGAATTAATCAGATGAAGAGCCAATGAAATCTGAATATAGGCTGTTGAACAAAAAGTAAATGCATTAAATTTAGGATGAACCATTTGAATTGCATTGAGATAAACTAGATTTCCTCATATCATTTTCACTCTCCCACCTTCATTCTTTATTTCCTTTGCAACTTCCCAGATGTGTTAGTACTGCCATGCGCAGTCCCTTAGCGAAACAACCCACTAACATAACATACATTCTATAAAAAAAATAGAAGAAAGTAGAAGCCATGCAACTATGAGCATAACTTTTGTTGCATTTAGCATGAAGCATAATTTAGAGATAGTTTTCCACAAACAACTCACTGCTTTTAGAAAATCACTTAATAAAAGAGCTTTCAGCATACCTCATTGTCTGTTCCATGTCCAAGCTGACCATACTGTGGAAGGCCAGCAGTTCTACAAACCAGTGAACATTTTGCAAATCAGAAAGTAATCTGAGTAAATCAAGAACCATAAGACATAAAACTAATCAGTTGAAGGCCAACAAAAACCGAACAAAAACAATCCACAAACCATACAGTATAGAAGCTCCTTCAACAGATGATAACCAGACAGTGAACTCAGCTCCACAGGCAGCAGTCTTAACATCAGACACAAGACAGCGAACAGGAGAAGACTCAACTTCTGCAAAGTGATAGAGCAATTAAATAACTAGAATGTTGGCATGTAGAAAAGAACACATTAACAGTGATACATAAAAACACACTATATCAATTAAAATAAAATGAAAACAATAGAATGTATAAACTTATTTTATGATGCTTAATATGAGAACGGAACAGAAGCACAACCAGTCAATGACAGAATCTAATGCCTTCCATGGAAAAATTGGTAAAAAACAAAAATCATTTGAAAATTAAATGAAAAATCTATTAATTGGAATTTCATAAAAGACGTTTAAGAAACAGAATTTACCATTTTTTGCTGAACCATGACCCAGCTGCCCATGTTTATTCCAGCCAAATGCTAGGGAGTGACCATCTTCAGTGACCACCACTGTGTGGCCCCTCCCTGCTCCAGCTCTAACAATTTTATACCTTCATGGCAAAAACCAGTAAAGCAATATGCTAAAGATACAGAGCCATTTTTATACAAATTAGCGGCTAGAGAATCGCGTAGATAAACTAAACTGTAAGAATAGACAACTGAACTTTTAAACAAATAAACACTGACATTATCCAAAGCGACAACAGAAACATGCTAAAATTGAAAACAACTCACCTCGAAAGTTCAGAAACAACAGTTGGTCTGTCACGCTGAATTCTGTCTCCATGACCTAATTGCCCCTTCTGAAGACGCAACAGAAGGTAGCTCCATAAGTTAGAGAGCAACATAACAAACTGATATATAAACCAATAAATGTACTAAACGACTCAACCAAAACTAAAAGCACTGATTTTTATTCATTATTTCATGCCTCATTGCGTCCCCATGTATAGCAACGCCCTTCAACATCCAGCGCTACACAGTGACAGGAAGCTGCACCAACCATTACACATTTAAAAACAATTAAAACAGAGTAAATAAAAAATAACAACAGTAATAAAAAAAAATTAACATTGAGGTGAAAATCACCGCAGCCGGAGGCAACAAAACGAATGTCAACGCCGACGAGAGGACGCAGCCGAGTGGGAGAGTATAGGTTGCCTTCTTGAGCACCTTTTTTACGACCAATAATGTCCCAACACGTGGCACCACAGAACAAAAGCTCCCCTCCCTTCTCCTCAACTGCTACCTTATTCTCATCGTCGAGCTTCTTCTCCGCTTGAATCGCCGACATTTCCGGAAGTTTGAAAAAAAATAAATGAGACAGATCTAACGGCTAGTATTTGAAATAGAGGTAATCAAATCGACGTCAGAGAGGAAGCTGAAATTGGCGGGAAAAAGGAGGTAACGGCTAGTTGGAGAAGAGGGATCTGGGGGGAGTGATTAGGGTTTAAGGGTTGACAGTAGAAGAAAGAAGAGAGCGAAACCCTAATTCAAGAAATGGGAAGGGAAGCAAAATGGGAGAAAAAGAAAGATTAGATAAAAAGGGATTGTTTGGGTTTCCGAGAATAGGCTTAGGCTACATTTTAATTTATTCTTTATTTTTATTTTAAATACATAATGCGGAGAGAGAAAACATTATGTTATGTTAGATTTTTCTTTTTTTTTTGGCTTTTCTTTATTACATATCATTAATATAATTTGTAAGTTTCTTGCTGATTTATATATTTATAGAATTGGCACGAAAATATTTTATTTTTTGTGTTTCAATTTATAATTTTGGATGGATTGTGAGGATATTTGAAATCCTTTTTTTAATATTTTATATCGAAATTTTGGAATATTTTATTATAAAATATAATATAAAACAATAGCTTGTTGAGAATGACACTTAAAAGTCGCGAAGGTTGTCGTCGAGCAAGGTAAGAGCATGGCTAAAGAGGTAGCTGAAAATTTTGTATAAGTTAAGATTTGGAAAAATTGTAGCGTCCTACAAGTTACAACTACTAAATTAAAGGTGATAGACAAATTTCACCAACTGGAAGTGGATACCAAAATGAATTAGAGTATGCGGATCATGCAAAAATTAGGCAAAGGAAATTAGTAGGAGCCAAGAGATGGTGGGTTTTTTTTTTTTTTGTCTCTTTCTATCAGGTTGTTTAAATTTCAAGGCCAATAAGAACAAGTATAATTGTGTCCATAATTACAATGATGAAGCAACATTATCTTAAACTTACTTGCACTCGTTTACAAAGAAGAAGAAGAGGAAAAGTAAAAAACAAGAACAGGACGCCATCCACAATTCTACCATATATCTGAAACACTTAAAAACATAATTATCATAAAATCAGGCCTTGAACAAAGTCAAGCATCATTTATAGGCAAAAGCTGAGGCTGCTCAATGAAGATAAAAAAAAAAAAAAAAACCAAAGAGTTGGAAATGATTCTTAGCACCGACTCTCCTTAGTCTCCCGCTGAGACATAACAAGCCCCATGACTATAATGAATGTAGAAACTTCTGTACTACTTCGTAGTATTGTTATCCCAAATATGGTTCAGATACTGTGCAATTGGAAAGAACAAAAGAACCCTGTTTAAGCTCAACCAGCGAACCCATCATTTCAACTTACTAGCAGCCTCACTGTTTTGTTGTTGAGGTTGAGGTTGAGGTTGCGGTTGCTGTTGCTGTTGGGTTTGGTTATGCTGATGTTGTTGTGCCAGTTGTTGGAATTGCTTTTGTTGCTCTTGCTGAATCTGATATGCACTGAGATGAGTAGGTTGTTGAAGCTGCAATTTCACCATCTGCTGACTGATAGGAAGCTGTTTATTGATGTCTCCTCTCAGCTCTGCAGCAGCAAGCCTTAGGCGCTGAACTTCTGCAACTAAAGCTTCATTTAAGGCTGCCATATCATGTAGAGAAGAAAAAATAAATCCGGTAGTATTAAGTGGAACATTATGCAATATAAACAAAATACATAGAATGATTTAAGGTATCATGTTCCTTGAGTAGTTAACGCCATGCAATAGTAACAATTGATTGAACCATGATAAAATAATTGCTTGTACCAATTAATTGAATCAACACAATGCAAAATAGTAGCCTGTACAAGATAGATGAGCTTGTTATGCTGTCACGAAAAGTTCCCTTAGTGTCAAGTCAAAGGAATGAGATTGCCAATTTATGACATTGGAACTTTGTGACATGTTTGCTACGACATTTAAACAACAAAGAGATGCAAGGCTGTCAATAATATCTACATCTAACCATACAATTGGAATAAATATGAGGAATTAATAAACTGCTGTTTGGCAGTTCCAAGAGAAAGTTAGTCAGAAAATATGAAGTTTAAAAATCCTAACCTCATTGAATGATCACATTACAAATTGATGCAATATCTTTTTCCACACATGAAAAAAAAAATTGACAAGGCAATTAGCATGAACTGTGATATGATTATGTATTTTTTACTATCACGGTTTCACTAGTAGCTTTTATTATCATGGCTTCACTATGTCCATTATCATCAAACAAAAGGCCATTCTGTTCTCCACCTCTACATATTTCCAAAACAAATGAGAGGACAAACAAACAGTATAAATCATAAACTACTTGCCTACAAAATCATAATTACATCTTATCCCCAAGTTTCAATATCCATGTGATAGTGAGAAACTTTTAGGAAAAATCATGAACAATATAACCATCATTTGCACAGGGTACAATCAAATAAATGACTTTAGAAATCATAATCCATGACCACTTAATGCAATAGAAAATGCCACTGAAGATCAGGGGAAATATATCAATCCAACAGTCCAAATCAAACCATCATGAGGAATAAACCAAGAGAGATAAACAGACTATCATTTGGTGCTGAAATACATGACACCTAACAAACATTTATATGAAAGTATCCTTCAACAAATTCTCATATGAAAGAATGTCTAGTTGAATGCATGAAAAGCAGGCAGTACAAACGAGGGCATACCATCTTTGAGTTTGGCCTGCTGTTCCATTGCCTGGAGACAGAATTTCAGTTCATTGTTTTGGCTTGTTAGAGCTGTAGAATCTCTCTGCCAGAATAGACAAATCCAGTAAATACATGCAAAATATAACTGAAGTTTAACCTTGAACTCATGAAAGTACTTCAGTATGCCAGATAACCACCTGCAATACTGTGACCTGGGCAGACAAGGTGGTTGCTTCTGTCTGCAGAGTTTGCACCTTTAGCTCTAACTCTGAAATATATCGTGTTTTCCTCTCTTTGGAACGGGCAGCTGACACACGATTAGCTAAAATCCTGGAGTGAAAAAGTCACACATGAGTAAATCTGCTCAAAAGCATATTCATACAACTATAAGTAAAAAAGCAAAACACCTCTTGGCTCGCTTGGGGTCAACCATTGCAATCTCAGCGAGCTTCTCATTTGCCATAATCTTTTTCAGTTCTGCTTCAGTGAACTCAGAATTTCCAAATTCCAAATTGAATTTAGCCAGCTTTCCATCAACTGAATTTATAGGTGACTGCTGACCACTTTGAAGTCCAGCTGGAGGAAACTTCAAAGAATCATCATCAAACTGCAAACTTCCTATATAACTATCCATTGACACACTTCTAGAATGTCGAGGAGCTCGTGCAATTTCTCCACCAGCACTTCTTTTAAGCCCATCTTTTACTCTACTTTCCACTTCATTATCACTACTTTCAGCGCCATTTGTCTTTGTGCCACTAACTCTGCTATCCAAATCCTTATCCTCAGTACCAGAAGAGTTCAATGTATCAATATTATCCAAATTCATATAAGCACTAAACAAGTCATCCACAACTTCTTGAGATTTCCCATCTACATTATTGCTATTCCCATCCAATTCACTTGGTTTCTCTATCCCTGAATTTTCCCTTCCAGAAACAGAACCTTCCCGGCTCCCAATAGGTATAAGTTGAGGCGAAGACTGAATGAAAGTAGAAAATGCTAATGGGATACTGTCACTCATGGATCGCCTATGTCCTCTACGAGGAGGCAAGCTATCACAGACTCTTAAACCAACTGGAGAAGGAGCCTTATCTTCGATTAAAATATTATCAGATTGAGTAGACCCAGAAGATAAACAAGGCAAAGGACTCAATGGAGGCAAACAATCAAGAGAAAAAACAGCAGATTGAGACAAAGACCTCGAATGAGAAGACCCTCCTCCTCTATTCAAATTCTGAGAATTTGACCTTGAAGCCATAATTTGAGGATTATTAGGGTGAGATGGAGGCACACCGATTCTCTTGCTACTATTATCAAGATTAAAACTTTGACGCATAACAGAACTACCCACTTGACAAGCAGGCGAAGAAGAAGAAACGCCAAAATTACTAAATGATTGAAGTATTTGCATACCTCCACCCTCTCTACCACTACCATTCTCCATTCTTGAAAACCCTAAAACCAACACTAACAGTAACAGAGGATTACAGATTGAGTTTATTAAAGAAAGCAATTGGCGGATAAATTGCACAAAAGAACACGCGCAACAACGAAAGAAAGAATTGGGTATTGGGCTGTGTGGCGGTAATTACATAGACGATCACAAAGTTGTTGTCTTGAAGCTAAACATGGTAGACATTATGTCAAAATTTTAGTCTATTATTGTCTCACGGCAACACGTATGTACATAACGCCCACGTGACGACGCGCTTTTTGTCAATTTTTTTCCTTCATCTCCGCCATTTTTCCAGATTCTACAGAACTAAACAACCCCACAGAGACACTTCATATACGTATCATTGTCAACACTCAAACTATTATATTCTATTTCTATCCGTTGAATTTTTAACCATTTCTATTGTTTTTAAATTTATAATTAAATTTTTATATACACTAATCAAAATCAGTTTAGATGATTTTTATATTCTTTTAAATTTTCAAAAATAATAAATATATATAATTTTTAATTTATTGATCTATCAATATTTGACCAAATTTATTATTTTTAAAATAAGTGATAACTATAACATAATTTGTTTAATCAACATTTCAACTATAAAATACATATTAAATTAGTCATAATAGTTTTACTGTATTTGTAATTTTTATATTAATTAAAATTCAGTAAATAAATAAAAATTATACTGTTATTTTAATTTTTAGATATTTATATTTATTAAAGTGTTTTTATTATCTAATATTAATTATAAATAAAAGATTACTTTTTAAAAATAAAATTTCATATCCTAAAAAAAATGAAAATGTTCATATTATATTGTTATGATTTATTTTTATCATTGTTGAATTCTATTCTTTTTCAATTGCCATCAAAGTGTTTTCGGCTTTCCGCGTTTAAAGTATACATACATTGCTTTCAAGGAGGGCCGGCTACCTAAGGACGTGTGCATTTGTCTACCTGTCCACTTGGACTTTTTGTGACGGTGATAAGCCCATTCAACTTTAGTAGATGACGGTGCTTAGCCCATTCAAGTTTTATGAATACTTATTGTGCTTATTCATGGCCCAATATACCCTTTGGCGGACGCTTGTTGCTTTGTTTGAGCTTTTTTATATGTGACGGCAATTGCGAGATCTGAGCCGTCGGATGAAACTCTGTAATTCTTGTAAACCCTCACTGATGCTGTTATAAAATGAGCCCTTGTATCCTCTTCTAAAACCCTAGCAATCTTCAAAATCAAAATCAAAATCAAAGTCGCCGTCTCGCTTTTCTCCGATAATGTCTTTATTTTTTAAAAATATTTGTTTTCAGTAAATTTGCTGTTTTTTTGGCTAGAATAGTTGTTGGTTTTGCGTCGTAGTTTCTTGGAGAGGGCAAATGACGAATTATTTGCCGAATTATTGAATGCTCAGACTTCTTGATTTGAGTATTATGATTCCTATTCTTTGTATAGGAAGATCTGATGCCTTTTGGCTTTTTTTTTTTTTTTTTTTTTGGTCTAATTTTGAAATTTAATTTCTTTTTGAAGGGAAGCCATTGATGACCTTTTCTTACTCAGCTGAAATAAAATGTTGAGATTGTTTTTATGAACTAGGACGGTCTGAGGCTTCTAATGATTTCATTCTCGTTTTGATGTGTTTTTTTGGTTGGATTTTGGAATGATAATAGAGGCGGAGTTCTTGACTGGATCTCTGCGGTGTTTGTGTATGATGAGAATATAAATTATCACAGTTATCCCTGTCTGATACATTCTGTGCTGATTAAATTTATATGTGATCTGACACAAATCACTCTTTGGCTTTGCCTCCCAACGCTATATCAAAAGAAGCTCTTCCTCAGTTCCTCTTTTCTTTTATTTTTCATTTTTTGTTTCAAAGAAAAAAAAATATATTTATCCTAATTACTAATCGATTGATGATATTTGGAGAGAGTAGTTCGTTGCAGCAGCATTAAAATTTTGGACTGAACCGAAGACGAATGGATTAACGCATAATTTTTCATTTTAATCGTCGACAGTGCTTTGAATTTAAACCTCTCAACCAATGACATTGTCCGTATTGTAGCAACCGAAGAGGAAGCAAGCATGAGACTGATATGGTAATCTCTTTCAACAATTATTATCTCTTCTTCAAATTATTACCATAACTGGGAGATACCTGGATGACCCATTCTACAGCAAATTAACACTCGATAATAGTAGTACAACACCACCTTCCGATACAACCCTCTTTTACAATTACGTAGTTACAGGGATAAACTAATGTAAGTACTCCCCCATTTAATGTCATTCAACCACCAGGACAATGGGAAGCCTTCACAATTAACCCGTTACAGGAATAACTACTTAAATACTCCTCAATTTACCGTCTTTCAACCACCAGGACAATGGGAACGATTTTGCTTGAAAGACAAGACCGTAGTGATTAGTGTCAGCTAAACAAGGGCTTCTCTGCTTGTGTCTGATGCCAAATCATTATTTTCTCCCACAGCAAACTCAGAAACACTGAGGATACATACTGCATATCTTGACAATACATGCCACTTTGTATTTGCCATTCCCCAATTCAAAATTTCTTCCTCTATTTGATTGTGATGTAGCGGTTAGTACCATGCTTGGCCCAATGTTCCTTGAGATCAACTGGATTTGACAGATCATAACCTTCAGCTGCTAGCCGGCTAAGCAGCTTGCTGAAAGCACCTCCACTCATCTTTCTTCCACCTATGCGGGCATGCCGCTTGTTTGGCACTGCAGGTAGTGGATACATGGACAAAGTGGTTGTGCAACATGATGACTGCCATCCACCATTTCCCCATTTGTAACACTGCCTAAACACTCCAGTGCAAGAGCATACAGGCGCAGACATTGTTGACTCATCAAATGGAATCTGGTTCAACCCCAAATCATTACCTTTCCAATCAGACTTGGATACTATCAGCTGTTTGTTCAGATTATCACCTCCATCAGCCATATCTTGCCCATTCTTCCACTCATGAGATTTGCTAAACCTGATTTTATCCAGGTCTTCATTCTCCCTCTTAATCTTCTTTGGAGGTTTTGAAGTCTTTTTGTTAGGAGGCATCGCTTTGGCATCTTTTGATCGTTTGACCCGCCTTGGCTTTCCAGCCTCAGAACCAACTGGTGACATTTGGATAGTTTCACTAGTCTGCATTTCCTTAGCACCATATGAAGCTTCACTTGAGTGGGTTACATGATGCATATGCTGCTGTTGGTGGTGCATGTTCTTCACCCCACGTGAGACTTGGCATCCTGGAGGGCAAGAGGATGGCACATTACCACTTGGCATTGAGTTCTCTCGATATTGAAGAGTTGCAATAGCATTATCTCGCTCCATAAAGGCATTGTTTCGCTCTACAATGGCCGAGTCCCGCTGTAGGAATGCCATATCTCGCTCTGCAATAGCAGCCTTCTTTTCTGAAATAGCCATATTTCTCTCATGGATGGCAGCATCTCTTTCAGCCATGATGGCCATGATCTGTTTCATTGAAGGCTGAGCTTGCATCAACCACTGCAATAACAACAGAGAAACAACAATAATCAAAAGCAGCAATTTACAAGGAAACAGTACTACACATTCTAAAAAAGAGGAGCGTAGCGAGCACAATATATAGGTTAAAACAATCTTTTTTGCCTGCAGAAGGTCTTTGCAAGATACCTGACCCTGAGTTGTTTTATATTGGTCTGCTTTGTGCCTTCCATTTTCACGATGCCCACCATCGGCCATTGCAGCCCCACAAGCGGCAATAATTGCAGATGGCTGTTTACAATGTCTCAAGGAAGAGCAATACTTGGTTAACTGAACTTGGACAGTTAGGCTGTATATCCTGCATCTCAAATCAGGGGTGACTTAATTATGCATGTATGGCTTCTAGGGAATTCCAGGAAATTTTGGAGCAAGTTTCTTTCATTTATAACAAGAAACAAACTATTATGGAACCAAGAACACCATAACATTACCATGGATGATCAGAATGAAGCAACAACCCATTCTCTTATGAGCTTTCCTGTATAAAAAAACAATTATCTACGTATAAGAGAAGAGAAATCCAACCCTTGAATAAAATTTAAAACTTTTAATACTACAAGAACAGCATGCTTTGACATTTTATCAAGAAATTAAATGACCAAGAGGAAAAAAGAAGACCATGTTTTATTAGAAATGCATACACGTGTTTGCACACAAGAATGTGTCTAACTGCTCTAAAATCTAAAACGAGAAAGTCATAAATGTGTGCACAATCTGCAACTCGATCTATGTAGTATAAGTTGTTGAGCAGAATATATGTGGTTGGAACTTATAGGAGGATCTCAGATATGGACACATAATTGCAACTCTAGAAAGAGAAATCCAGCCAGTCTTTTTATCATGTAGATTGTAGAGTCATTCATACATGTGTACACTTGGTCAAAAGAAATCGATCATAGAATAATTGATTAATTTTAAAATTTTTAACCTGCATAACAATTATTATATTAATCAAAAAGTAACTCGGACAATGAGAATCGAGGTGACTTAAGACTTTTTTTTTTGTCAACTTAAATAATACACAAAGAACAAGGATTATGATTAGCTTGATGCAACACATATATTGGAGGAGGAGTGAAGTGAAAAATAAAAGAAAAGCATCTCAGGTTTTAAGACATAAGAACTGGCATTGTACTAAAATGATGCTTAAAATAATCCTTATAAATAGGCAGCCTTAGTAGCAATAATGAACATTCCAACACATGATATTTTTGAGTCTGAATGTTAGGCGTTGTTCAGACCACTAAAGCAACTCCAGAAGCCAATAAGAAGCAACAACAATCAAGTGATACTATGATGCTCAAAGACAGTTACTAGTGACGTGAAGAAAGACAATATTTTTCTCCTTGCACACTGCACTGAAAAATCTAACTGCATTATCACATTTCTTTTCAATGAACCCGTTATCAAATCTTTGACCCAAGTCTAGAATATATTACCTCCTTGCTATGAAAACACCAAATTTAGGACCACTGATAGGTCAAAGACAAACACAAAGAAAAGATGATGCTAGCAGCAAGTGAAGCGAAGCAATAAGATTTCAGGTTGAAAAATTTTGCGATATGTTGATACTTCAGCTCCAAACACAAAGGTTCAAATTCTATGAACTTGCCACCCAAGCACAATAAAATACATGCGCTAAACCTATTATCTTTCTTATTTGTTTTTGGGAGAAGAACTATTGCACAGCAGAATAAAGCTTCTAAGTTCATACAACACAGACAACACATCCGCTCCAGCATCCAGCCACTACAATAGCTAGAGATCAAGCACAACGAGAAAGCTTATGGTTAAATTTCTAGCCTGTCCAATCCTAACTCGATAGACACAAATGCTGATCCTCAGGTCTTCCTACAAATAGCTTAAACTGAACAAGTTCTTTAATCAAAATTTTCTTTGTTATAATTACTAGTCTTCATCTCTTTGGTTGGAAGCTTCTTGGTTCCTTAATTACAAGTGTAAACTACGAAATCTGCAAGATGGAAGCAAAAACATATCTCTAGCAGAGTAGCTATTTCTTATTTCAACATCTATTATCATTTTATCAACTGAAATTCATTCAATGCAGAAATTGTACTCAAAATCAAGTTACTAATCACGAATTAATCTCTGAGGCCTTAAATTTTCCCTCTACTAGTCAAAAAAAAATTCTAAATACTGAAATGAAGCCAATATCAAGCATTCAAAGCAAATCTCTAAACAAACCAAAGCTTCACTTGCATACATTTTAAAGAAAAAAAAAAAAGCTTCAATCGCAACAAAAAAACGACAACAGCAACAATTAGCTAATGCTACTTGCGATGGTGAAGTAAACTAAAGCTACTGGCGATCACAAAAATAGCAGATGATGTAAATAAATACACAAATAAATGAAACAAGTAACGGATAAAATAGCAAATTTCACAAGTTGCAGGAATCGAAGCGTACAGTAAAAAAAAACAGAGATGTTAATGAAAACCCTAATTTGAAGAAGAAGAAGAAGCGAAATCTGTGGAATGAAAAACAGTAGAAGAAGAGAGGTTTTTAGTTTACCTTTTTTTTTTTTTTTTTGGGGTATAGTGGTGAAGAAGAGGTTTTACCTGACTGTCTTTGTCTTGAAATGGTTAAAAAATAACAGAAAAAAAAAAA
>CATIWO010279720.1:0-41065 GCA_949673435.1 Macaranga tanarius | reverse complement strand
CTCGCACAACACACACACATATATAAATATATATAGTAAATTATCGGTTCTGGTTTCGGTTTTTCGGTTTGGAGCAGTTCGGTTCGGAGAACTCATTATCTCCAGACCCGCCCCAATAAAAATTTTCGGGACAGTTCGGTTCGGAGAAATTCAAACAGTCAACGGATATTTTCGGTTCTGGAGATTTTTGGTTCGGTTTTTTCGGTTTTTCGAGACAGTTCGGGATTCTCCACGACCCGCGCTCAGCCCTAGGTGTAAGTATGAACGAGGGTAAAATGGTAAAACAACTAGTGCAAGACACTTTTCACTCTTCCATGTCCCATTTTCTTTCCAATTTGGAGAGACACAAATGGAGGGGAAATAAAATTAACTTTCCTTCCTTCCACTTTCCTCCCTTTTTCCAAACAAGAAAAAGTAACTTTTCCTCTTTATTTTCCCCTCTCATTTTCTATCCTCCCTTATTTTCCCCTTCTCCAAACATAGTGTTATGCATTACTTATACCCACTAACAACTAATCAAATTGATGTAATATCCCTAAGATCATCATCCCCTTCTGGTCCACCCAACAACAAGAGCAACAAAATTTTAGTTCCTCTTGCACTTATCAATCACATGGTACTGGAGAAACATCTAATTAATTCAGCTTAACTATATCAAATGAGGTAGGGGAAAGGTTCAAACTGACCAAAGGGCCTCACCTCCATTCCTAAAAGTTTAATTTGTAAAACATACAGGGAAAGTTAATCCAAAGGCTGCTAATTTTGAAAATTACTTGTTTCAATTGTTGGGTTCTCTGACATGTATCCAACTCAAATGCAGATGTGGTCACAGACTGGGTTAATCCTATGAAGAGGAATGCACAACCCTAGTTTTTAACTCCGCAACCTTCACGATGAAGCTTATAGACATTGACAAGGTAGAAGAAGAAAGATAACAAAACATAGTACGCACAAGGAAACGGATTCATGACCATCATATTAGAGCACGACTCCAATTGGTCTAATTGGCAAGGCAGAAATTAAAAAGACTATGCCTTCATTACTGTGCTATGTAACTAATACGAAACAATGTACCAGCATTTAGGAGACTCACCCTCTTGTGCGCTAAAGATAAAATATGGTATCAAATGATAAGCTGCTTGCACAATTCTGGGAAGATCCCTTGCCTGCATGCAAATAAAGTTGAAATATAGAGTATAAAATTACATAACCTGAAAATATGTTTAGTTCAATAACACAAATCCAAACTCCAAATGAAACCACTCAAATCAACATATAGCATTTAATTTAATACCTACATGCCCATGATAAAGATTCATCAAGTATCTATCAAGCATGATATAATTTCGGTACTTTCATTTCTTGTAATACATCATCTTCACTGTAATGAAGAAGACTTTTTAGGCAAAAATGGAACAAGATATATGAAAAGCCGTTTGAAGATGAGAAATGAAAAAGAAGAATTTATGGGTGTGTAGAAGCCCACATTTGAAAGAAGAGAGGAAGATGAAAGGCATATAATATTAAGGCCTCCAAACCAAGTAGCTTAAGCTATTTTGGTGATGTACAAGTGCAAGTTAAAAGCCTTATTTCCCAGTTTTGATGGTTGATGATGAAGGCCGGCCAACACTCCAAGCCACCACTCCAGGCCCAAATAGATGATGAATGTCTAACAGTGGTATCAGATCCCAATCCCTAACAGGCTGAAAAAGATCTTAGGCTGATGGAATTAGAAGAGTTTGAACTGATGAAATTTGAAGAGTTTGAAGATGGATAAATGCTGGACATTTGAGGTCCAAGTTGGACATGGGCGCTAGACCATACAAAAAGGGATAGTCATGAGGACCAAACCCAAAAAAATGGGATGGGTGAAGGCTTAGTTTGAGAAAGAGGGCCAGACCCAAGATAAATATGGTGCAAATGATAACTTGGCTCTAAAAGTGAGCCAACTCAGTTACATTTGAGGGCGAGTGTTGGAAGATGAGAAATGAAAAAGAAGGATTTATAAACTTGAGACTTCCATAGTTAGCTATTACGGCAATGGCCTAGCCCAAGTTAAAAGCTTTGCAAGTTTGATGGATGGCCTAATACTCCAAGCACATCTGGATGATGGATTTCTAACAAAACCACATCCATTACAGCAAAAGGAAAAATATATAAGCGTGCAAAGAACTGATGAATAGAGTAGATGGTCCAAAAAAGTTCACAGAACAAATGATACATGAATCTCTAGAAAGTTTCTTAGAACAGATACTGCAATTATAGAGAATAATACCTACTTGGACAACAGACCAATACTTGTTAAGAGTAAGAACCAAAACTGTATACCTGTATAAGCTATTGTATATTGTAACAGTAGGCTGTACTCTTTACAATGAAATAAAAGTTGCAGCAAAGCAAGTCATTCTAAGAGAAACATCACATGCATTTATATGGATAGATTAAAATAGAAATTGAAGAGCCTCAAAAGACTTACAACATTAGTCTGGACAACACCAGGTGAGACACATACTACACTAATGCCAGCTTCAGCAGGAAGGCGTCTGTGAAAAACACTACTAAACATGACCTGCAATTCAAAGGCCACATGCTTAAAATTCGTTGCACGATACTAAAAATACTTAATGCAATTGACACTTAATTCCATTACAGGCACCCCTGCCCTTACATGTGAGTGCACGTGCACGTGCACTTGTCACTATTTAAATTAATAAGCATTTAATAATAAATTAAGAATTTTTTTATAAGCCATGATTTTATTAGATTTGAAGGGAAAAACCAACCTATACGGATCATATAGGTTGATCAAAAAACCCTTCTCCAATCTAAGTTAACCGGATTACTAGAGTAAGTGCATTTACATAAAAAGGCAACTAACTAGAAATGGAAATACATAGACCAAATTAAACAACCTTAAGAACTAGTAAAGGAACAAAAACAAGAAAAAGTCTTCACAAAGCAATACTCTGATCTACTAAGATGAGCATGAAATTAATAGCCAACCTATGCAAATGATAAATGATGAAAGATTAGAGACATAAGAACACCACAAAACTGAATTGATGACCAAACCGAAGCAAGATTAAAAAACAAACCAGCCTTGTCCTAAGGGATGACAGAACAGAAAACAGTATAGCTACCAAAATGCTTCATCTTGTCTATGCACAAGCACCAAATAAACCTGCTAAAGCATAAATCTTCTTATTCTATTCTGAAATTGGAAAAATTTAGAAGAACAGCCTCAGATAGTTTATCCCCTTTTTTGGTTGGGATGAATGGTTGAGGTAAGTGGCTGGGGAAAATCAACTAAATCTAGTAAGCAGTCCCCATGTAACAAAAAGTAATACCGACTTTTCATGGTCCACACTATCAAGGGAATAAAATATCAACAGATAAGTTCACCTGTGCCAACTTGCTGCTAGCGTACCCCACTAAGCTTGTATATTTTCGCTTCCCAGAAACAACATTCATGTCTTCTGTGTCAACAAAGCCAACGTAATGCATCTACACATGAGAAAAATGTTAAAACCAGTTCCATGCACGCAAGTGCAAGAGCGATAGCAAAGGACTGAGAAAAATGTAGACATGAAATTGATAAGATATTATGATAAGACCTGTTAGTGAACTAGTTACAGTAATTGATTGGAGAAGTAACACTTGCAAAATAACAATACTGGAAATTGGTTTCCTTTGGACAAAATGCAGCAGATGCAAAAGTTATCTTGATGTATAAGTTTATGAGGGATATATGTCAACTAATTGGTATCATCTGTGGAAGGAGATTATAGAGGTAACTAGTCATATTTTACCTCACTGATTAGTGGCTAGGGAGTTACATCCTGTCCTCCTTCATTTGGAGAGATGATAGATGCTTCATAATGCAATTGGTTGAAGACTAAATTTGGAGATATGGAATGAGAAGATCAAGGATGGCATGGCTATCAGTGTTTTATGAGCTTTCTGATGCTTGTTATCAGAAAGAAATCGAACATCTATCTTGAGGCGGGGTAAGATAAGTGATAAACAGGGAGTGTTTTTTCATCTTCCCCCTGGTTATTAACCATGATTGCTTTTTACTATTTGGTAGCTTTGTCTTTTTTGCCTCATCTACTAAACCACTTTGTATATACGCAAGGTATAACCCTTAGTACCATTTGTTCAATTGCATGAAAGAGACAAAAATTTATTATTTTTCAAAATATGCATCCATACATGTATATGAAGATTCAACAAGGTTCCCATTTAGTAGATCAATTCTTTTTTCGATCAACTTTCTAGCACTTAACAGCAAAAGGCTTCCTGTATAGTGAACAAATTCCTTTTTCTATCAACTTTCTATCACTTAACAACATCAACTGTTAAATACAATAGCAAAACGATTAAAGACAGATCTCTACCATCAAGCAGCTGATAGTGGGTAATGGTTTGTGAACTCCAATACATGCTCATAGACATAGACTAAGATGAAAAGAAAGCAAATAATAGGTATTATATATTTTTATAAAATGCATTACTTACAACTGAATTCACATTGATAATTCGGCTAGGAGAGCCTTTAATTAGCGATGGCAAAAGCAATATTGAAAGCATAGCTGGAGCTAGATGATTCACTTGCATGTGCTGTTCATATCCATCTTTTGAAAATTTTTGCGGTTCTGAATACAACAAAAACCATGCATTAGTTTTTGACACTATGAAAATGGAATGAAAAACATATCTAATGGCCAATAAGACTTCGTGTAACTATAAAGTTGTTGTTACTAACAATGATATGAAGTGAAAAAAAAAAAGGATTAAAGGAATAACCCATATCATAGCTCCTAATTTTTATGTTTTCTTTTTTATTTTTTATATTTAACTGTATATGCAAAATATGAGTGATTGAGACAATGAAGATTTTGGTGAAATCATTTGAGTCAATTTTTACTAATTTGGCAAAACAGATACCAAAGAAATTTTCCAGAACCATTACAAATGCAAAGTCTAACATAGAAGATGTGGCTAGTGATGTTTGAGAATTGATAATAAAGTGAAATTAGTTAAGGAACAAGTGGGAAATTTAGAATTGAAGCTCGATTGTTGGAAATCCATGATTCTACAGAGGGAAACTGAGGGTGAGCTTGTAGTTAATGAGTTCGTTACCACGATTAGAAAGGAGAACTGCCATGAAATTGAGAACGTCTGGGAATGTAGCGAGAAATCCATGAAGAAAATTGGGTAAAAAAAACGTCATCAGCCATTTCAGCTATTTAATAGACATGTTTGATGATATCATAGCCAAGTTTTTGTCAATTTAACCAATTTTTTTGAGGCAGCAAAATTGCACTCAATTGAAGATACTCAAAAGTCAAATAATTCAATAACACACAAGTACACACAAAGGGGTAAGTATAAAACTTATATAGACATTTCAGGACAAAAATGTCGGCTGTTCCATGAACAAGAGCTGTTCAATCAAGAAATAACCTGACATTTATTGACACTTATCAATGTTGCTAAACAACACTTGTTAAGAAGGGCGTATGAAAGCAGGAAACTGGAAATAGAAACATAACAATTTTTTTTTTTTTTTACAATTTCCAAGTTAGATTAAAAAATTAAGTAACTATCAAGTGAAATTAAGTGAAAAATAAACATCCATTATGTGGAAAAAATAAATGAAACTCTACAATCACATTAAATGTTAATAGGCACTCCTTTGAAAACCCTACAAGAAGAAACACAAGACAGTCCAAAGACCCAGAAAGAAGTGCTAAACAGATTCCATAGTAGGTAAAATAGAAAAGCGAAACCTGATCCTGGAAGATCCTAGCACTCATTTTCCATTTCATTGCACCAAATGGAATGACTCTTCGCTAAGTCCACCCTCGACTTTTTGCCTCCTTTCCCCTTCTAAATGCAGAAGACTTTTAACCAACAAATAGTTCAAACTTGTTGAACAAACCAAAACATATAGAAGCTTAATCTATGTGGACCAAAACAAAACAATCTAAAAGAATTGAACGTGGGGCTCGTCGTCACGACAAAATATAACAAACAAATTAACAGAAAACATTTAAATGACAAATTGTGTTCAGTGAGCAGCACTAGGAACAGAAAACTTACAAACAAATGGTCCAAAGTTGTAGAACAAACCCAGAACACAAAGAAGCTTACTCTATGTGAAATGTTAAAGAAATGAACATGGGACTCATCATTGCATTAGAACATAAAAAAAATTAACAAAAAATATTTACATGACAAATTGAGTTGAGAAAAGAGTTATGGCATCTACCAAAGGTGCTCTGTGGCAGTAAGACACAATAGGGATAGAAATGATCCAAGTATTAAATAATTTGATAGGATTTTCCAGTAAGGCAAGTATTTTTAGAAGTTCCAGCTTGGCAACTCAAACAAGGGGTATTTTTCTCTTTTTGTCCTTCTTCTCTTTTATTTATTATTTATGCACTCTGAGAAAGGAAAGACCACAGAGCATTTGTAAAATAAATGCAAATATTGACTGTCTTAAAAAGAGGTCACTACCATGGAAGTAGTCCTTACCCGCTCTCCAAAGTGTAAACATATTTCATATACAAGAGTAACACAAGCCTCTCTTTTTTTTCTTTCACGAAGTTGCAAACTGAAGAGAAAATTCTTTAATTTAAAAAATAATCTCTATAAAGCTATTCTGAAGTTTTTTCATTGGCACTTGTCAATGACACACTATAGAAATCATACCAATGGCTGGCATATGCCCTCATCTACTATAAGCGTGCACCAACTCTCTAAATTCATACATCTGAAGGCTTCCAACCTCTCTATTTTCATCTCCTGCATTGGATAATCTTCCTATTTGCTTTTATGAAAGGCCCAAATTTTCCAAACTAAAATAATTACCAAGTAAGGACTTGAGAATACATTGCCTAATCTGTTAATCATCCATAAATTACATTTAAAGGGATTCCATTGTCTTCCTATTCGTCTCTCTATAGGATTCCTTCCACTTGCCTCTTTGACTATCCCAAATTTGTAAAATGCTTGAATAGATCAGATATGACAACAAATTTCACAGTCCAGACATACGCATAAAACGACTAAAGTAACAATTTTTAATTAAAGAAGAACAGTTACTCACACAGTTTCAGAAGCCTGAAGATTATAAACATACCATAGCAATAAAGGAACATAACAATGCACAACAAGAATAAACAGAATAATGGGAACAGAATTTAAACAAGATGTATTCAGTTAAATGGTTTGAATAAAGTGAGACTGACCTCCTATGGAAAATATCCCAGCATTATTAATAAGAACATGCAAAGGTCCAGAACGAGCATTCCATTCTTCAGCAAACCTCACAACGGACTCCAACGACAGAAGATCAAGTTCCATCACCTTCACAATCAAACATTCAATTTGCAATATATAAACAAATTATAATTTGAACAATAAACTAAGGAAAAGAAAATATAAGATACCTCTATATTTAGCGGGAGACCTACTCCAGTCCATTCATTTTGCCACTTACGGATCAACTCATGCGCGCCCTTGGGATTCCTCACTGCCATAATAACATGGGCACCTGCCTCTGCTAATTGCCTAATCAATAGTAGAAATGGAAATATAAGCACACAGATTAATTATACATCACAATTAATTCAAATCGAATTCGAATGTAATTTGCACCTGGCGATTTCACTGCCTATACCACTCGTAGATCCAGTGACAATGCAAGTGAGGTCATTGACAGGAGGCAAAGGAAGAGGGTTTTGCAAGTGACTAGCCATTATCCTCTGAAACAGCATCTCATTTACTACGTACATCCATCCTCTTACCCATTCTATCCATCCCAATCCTTCCTTCCTTTTTGACAATGACGTTGCTGATGAAGAAGACGACGACGTCGGATTTTCCATTTCTTACGCTTCAAGATCTCCGCTCTGCACTCTGCTTTTAGCCACTAGCACTAGTAGAGTAGTAGTAGAGATTCTAGTGCGCAATAATAGTGGACTGAGCACACTGTTCTAAGCAAGAAAGGACCACTTTGTCCCTGAACTTTTCCACCAAAGACGAATTGATCCTTTTGAATTTTTGGACAAATTTGACCCCAGTACTTTGCTCTAAAGACCAAATTGGCCTACACTTGCCCCTCTTTTTTAAGATATTGCAATAAAAAAGCCCTCTAAAACGTTACAAAAATCTGACTAACATTTTACTTATTTAATAAATTGGTTTCTTTGGTTAATTACAATAAAAAAAATTATTTTAATATTTGAATTTTATGTCTAAATTTAATATTTCAGTAAATTTTTTTACTTAAAAAATTAAAGTAATTTTTAATTTTATTTCCTAAAATTATACTTAAAACTCAAATTTATTATATTTTAAATGTTTAAAAATGTAATAAGAATTTAAAGAAAATACTAATCGTACTTCTTCATCATAATTAATAAACTAAAACTAAAATTAAAATTAGAATATTATAATATTATAATTTTTTTCTACCATAATTAGTTGCAATGATAATCTATTAATCAAATAAAATATTTGAGATAGTTTTGTAATATGTTAATTGAGATTTTTATTATACTATCAAAAACAAAAAGAGGGTACATAGGTCAATGTGAATCTGTGTATTGCAAAATTTAAGGCATAAATTAGTATAAAAAGAGAGTTATTCTTCGTTACACATATGTGTATTTATATAGATAAAATTAAAAACCGTTAAATTAATCCTTAATTAATAATAATTATTGATATATACGTAACTTATAAAACACTGAAGTAGGCAACCTCTATTCTTATAATAATCATATCTCCTTTTTCTACAACCTAGCTATGGTGCCAGTTTTCCCAGAGCTCCATTAAAGCCATAAACTTATCAAGATTACTATATAATCTGTACAAATTATATAAATTTTATGAGAATATTATTCTGAGTAAGTATATCATAAACTAGTATAAGGCTATACTTTTTTCTCTATTTTCCAACCAAATTAGCTTGTCTAGTTTTTGTACTCACAACAAATTAATATTACTATATAGTTGATCTTTATGAATTCATAATTCTGATGAAGTTGGTAAATCAAATCATTTTCCATTATCAAACTTTTGTTGCACAAGATCCTCTTTAGAAGGCAAGCACAGAGCATACTCTTTGATAAATGTGTAGAGATATAATCATTATGATATAGAGATAAGCCTTTTAGAAAAGAAAATGAATTATTTAGAAACTCATGATTTTATTTAGAAGGCAGTGTTTATGAAGGATTCTCTACCTTCATAACGAAGGAGTAGCCTCCTTTTATAGTGGTGGGAAGCACTATTACAACAAATAGATAAGTATTATCACAATCAATCAAAACACACACACTAGATTACAGATAGGCTATAATCTTTACAATACATACCACTTGTCAGATAACAATTCACTATAATTATTTAACATGATAAGGACATCACTACTTCTATAAAATAAGAAATAAAAGCTATTTATAAGATATGGACTAGTCCTTATTGCCACAATGAATGGGCTCATGACTTAGTGACATGTTACCATCATCTCCACTGTAGTTGCTTTTTAAGTTATTTCCTTGGGAATATCCTATAATGGGCCTTCCTTTTTCATCAACCCAAGGTTCATTAAAACCCAGGTTATCACGAACCTAGCTTGGGCTTACTTATTATTCTGGGTCGTGGGCTAAACTGGAACTTGGTCCTGGATTTTGATTCTTTATCTAGAATTCCTTATCTGCAAAAAGCTTTTATCCATAATCAGATGGATATATTTCCTATGGAGCATCTTCTTCTACTTTGAGTCATATCTCCTTAGATATTTTTTCATTTTTCTGGAACAAATATCTTTGAAATTCTCTTCAAAGTGAGAAATTATCCATGTCAGACATCAAATGGTGAACCATAGAGAAATTATATGTATGATACAAATTATAAAAATGAATTATTTTGAATTCAATCCTTATCTTCAAAAATAGTATGTGAAAAATTATTATTGAATGGCATTTTTGAGGAGTTGTGACTTGCTAACTGAAAGCTTCATTAGTTAACTAAGAATGCCATATGGAAATATTTTAAAACCACTTCAAAAAGGTAATAAGATAAGGATTATATCTTTTTCCTTCTTCTATTTGCCTGAGATATCTTGAAAGAGATAAAGGTTGTAGGTCAAAGGCTATCTAATAGAGATGACACAAGTACTATAAAAGGATTAATAATTCTTTGGGCCAGTAGAGTTCTTCTTTAAGGGTTTATGCAAGAAAGATGAATATGTTTGAAAATGAATATTCAAGGTGAAATCTTAATTTAGCAAAAAACTCTAGACCATATTGTCTTATAAGATGGGACTGATATTTAAAAATTTATTCTAAAGCAACTATGGTAAAAGTGGTTACATAATATAGGTTGAAAGTTTTGGTGGTAATCCTTGAGTAAGAAAATTATTTTTTAGTGGAGGATTATTTGAATTTGAGGATTAAAACATAAAAATCATGGAAAGAACCCTTAATTTGAAAGAATTTTCTATGAAAGGGTTCCATTCAAAAAATCTAGAATGAGGTTATCTTCTCGTTGTATATCTTCTACTTCAAAGTCAAGTTTATTGAACTAATCTTTCAACTTGAGAAATTGAGGATGTGGAAAAGTTTTCTTCAAGCATCTTTAGGAAGAATGAACAATCCATGACCACTTTAAAGTGATGGCCAATCAAATGAAATTTAAATTTTATAGTTCCATATTTGACTACCAAAATCTTCTTGAAGGTAGAGTGGTAATGACATTAAACATCTGTAAATTTTCCACTGGCATAGGCACAAATTCTTCTTTTCTTTTGATCATCTTCCTTAAGCAGAATAACACCCTAAAATTTGTTACTTGCATCAGTCTGCAAATTACATTTCCTATTAAATTGAATTTATAGTGAGGGCAAATTTTGTATATCTTTCTTTAACATTTTGACTGCATCTATTTGGTCTTCAGACCACTATGGGGGATTCTTCTTTAACAAAGCTCTTAGTGGTATAGTTTTCTTTGTAAAATGAGGAATAAAGTATATGAGATAATTAACAATTTTCAAAAACTACATAATCTACTTAACAGATAAATCTTCATCAAGAAACTTCTAAAGTTCTTCTACTAAATAAGGGGTAGGTTAATATTTCCCATCTTTGAAATATATTCTAAGGAACTCTATATCTTCTTTTTCCAATATGCATTTTTGTTAGAGAGAGCATAACTCCATATTCCCTGGTTAAATTAGTAAATTGTTGGAAAAGTTCTATATGCTATCTTTATTTGATGAGAAGAGTAGAATATTATTAATATATACTATAGCACTATATAGTATAGGCTCGTATATCTTGATCATTGCTTTTTGAAATAGTAATGGTGCCACTTTTATACCAAATGGCATAACTATCCATTAGTAATGGTGATTTAGGATATAGAAAGCTATTTTATATCTCTCTTCTTCTTTGATCCCCAATTGCCAAAATCTTACTTTTAGATCAAACTTTGAAAAGATCTTTGCTCTAGACAGAAAGGTGAACAATGATGAAATCTTTAGCAGAGGAAACTTATCATCCCTCAAGAAAAAAATCAAAGGTTGGTAATCAATCTCAAGTCTTTTCTTTGTTTTGACTTGCTCTGATCTTTTATTGACATAAAAAGCTTAATATGTCTATTCTAATTTTGTAGGCTCAATCAATCTCTGATTTTGTAACTGAGCACATTCTTCAATTGATAGCTTAAGATATGTAGGAGTCATTCTTCTATGAATTGCTTTAGTAGGATCAATATTTTAATTTTGCTTGAAAGGCAAAGAAATGAAAAACTCTAGATTCTTCTAGAGTGGAGAAGAACATTTTTGCAAAAACTGTGTATGAGAATCAACACTGTAATATTATAGTAAATACTCATGAATAGCTTAAAAAGTGGTGGGAGAAAATGATCCAATGATAAATAATGAAGGTGTTGTGGTATAAGGTTAGAAAAACTTCTTAAAGTTAATTCAATTGGGAAGAATTCTTAGATTCTTAGCATTTTAATAGACATCAAATCCAATAACAATGTCTTTTCCTAGTAAATGTGAACTAAGAAAATGAGTCCAAACATGGCAACCCAGGAAAAATTTGATCTGTATTGGTTGTTTGGTTTTAGAGGTAATTTGGAAAAGTTCTTCATTTGTAGCTTAAAAAAATTTAAAATATCTCTTCCAATATTCTTTAAGAAGAATATCTAGGTTAAAATTATAGTTCTAGCTCAAATGTCTATTAAATAAATAACCTTAATGGGTTTTGAAAAAGAGGTATGATAAATTTAAAGAATGGCTAAAGGAATTAGATGGCTTTTCACGAGTGAGTGCTATAGCTTTCTCAAAAGATTATTGTAGTGGCTTTTCATCTAAATCAAATGACTCTGAATTAGCATCATGGCAGATGGCAAAAATACTCTATAGTGATGGTTTATCTTCTTTAGAAAAAAGTGATTCTATGCATGCATGCTCTAAATTAACTGTTGTAATTTATTGAATCTATTGAATTATTTCTGTTGCTTTCTTTGTCTTTGAAGGGTAATTTTTTGCAAAATGCCATGTCTTTCTATAAATGTAATATTTTTTGTATTTTTTTCCTCTAAACTTCTTATTTTTGTAGTACTTTTATTTTTTCAGCTTTCCTTTTGTTCTCTTATCCTATATATTAAAATAGTACTTTTTTGCCATTTAAACAAATACATTTAGAAGAGTCTTTGTACTAAATCTGTAAATCAGGCCTTTCACAAGACAACTTTCTTAGAGAATTCTTCTTTTTTCCAAGATACAAATTTAAAATCTTCCTCTCTTCACAAAGTTGGGAGTGAGCTTGAATCATGACCTGATATAAATGGCCTAAGGGTACATCTCTAACCTTTTGGTTTATTTGTTAGAGTATTGAGAACATTTTTATGGAAAGTATCTCTAGAATGGATACTACAAAAGCTTGCTTCAAATTAGGATTTCCTATTCCACCAAGTTGGCAAAACTTTCCTAATATATTTTAGAAATGCTTATCTAAGTCTTTCTTTTTAAAGAGCAACATTTCATTTAATAGAATTTTTTTCTTACAATCTCCAAATCATTGTCCCATTTTCCTTAGAATTCATAATGCAAGAGTCCTAACAATTCTTTCATAAATTATACTCTAATTAACTAGGCTTTAGCATACACATTAAGAGCATTGTACTAGTTATAAAGCTTTCCAATCATTCTAGTGAGGAAAACTTGAAGTACATCTCTAAGAATAGCTCCATGCAAAAACATCTGACTAATTATCCAAGCCTTAAATTCTAGGAATCTATTTTTATAGTTTAGAAGGAGAGATATCATCTAAAGTGAAATATAGACCAGAAGCTGCTGGCTTTAGGGTGACATTGTATTAATCTATTCCTTATCTTATTGTATTTATATCATCAAAAGGTTCTTCCATATATGAAGGAGGACTTGTCCTTAATTGTAGAGTATCCACCATTAGTTAATAAGGAATTTCACCTTCATCCTCTTCTTTAGAAGATTCCAACTCCTCTAAAAGACTAACAATTAACATACTTTCAATGGTTGAATTAATAACAAAACTAGGCATAACTTTAGTTGCACATTCTCCCAAAAAAGAAGAAATAGGATTTATCATAAAGACACCTGGAGGCTTATCTACTTCAATTAATTCAATAAAGGACGAAGAAAGTTGCATCTTCTTGGAGGATAATCTTTTTTCATTAGGCATCTTTGGCTAAGGAAAATGAGTAGTTTTTCCTTTCTTTCTAGATGAGTCAAGATAAGAATTTGTTAACCAAATCCTTGAAAAATAGGTTATTTAAGGATGAATAAATAATTGGGTAGAATGACTGGCTTAATATGGGAAAATGATTATACAAAGATCCAAAAGGATTTGAGAAAAATAACTTTTGTGGTCGTAATGGTGACTGAGACTTCCTCTTACTCAGTTCTTTTTTAAGAATCTTAATATGAGCTCTTAATTATTGAATCTCAATTTCTTTCCTCTAAATGTTATCCATTGTACCTTTACTACTAATGATCTACATTAATTATTGGTCCTTTTTTTCAGATTTCCTTATTAACTTCGAATGAATTAATTTCATTTATTTTTGAAAAACTGTAAGCCGACTATTTGCTTATTTCACTTGTTTAGTCATTTAATTAACTTTGGCTTCTATTTTTTTAGCACCTGATTCTAGGCACATGCATTTTTTGTTTGCCAATTAAGAATAGCTTCAGTTGGAGTAGTTCTTCTTAGTTTGTCCTCTGCATCAACAATATTAGTGTTTGGGATATAAGGCTAGGGAGTCTTTTAGTTATTAGTTTCTTAAGTTAGTGGAGGAAAATCAGCATCATATGATACTAATTGAAACATGCAAATTTTTGGTATAAGAACGGGTTGTATAGGTGTTTGAAGTAAACTTGGTTGTTCTTTTCTAATCCATTTAAGGGCTTATTTATAAAAAGACAGAGGTAAAGGTTTTAGTTTGGATAGAGGTTGAAATTTTTTTCATTTACATGGATTATACTAAAGGAATAATATTTTTAGTGGTTGGTAAGGGCTGGGAGGAGAGTATGATATAAGATAATCATACTTTCCTGAAGGTTATCCTAAAGTTCAAATGGCAGAGTCACCATCCTCAAAATCTTCTTTTTAATTTCTTCCACTACTTTTTTTTAACTACTTTTTCTTTCTCTCAGATGCATTCTCATCTTCATAAATTCCATAGTAATCATCACAATCACAAGCATAAAAAAAATAATAACCGTTTCTTTTGAAGGCGTAGATTGGTCTTCCTTCATGATCAAAGTACTTAATTAGTACCTTCTCCATAGGAAAGGAAGTAAGCATGAAATGTGTTTTGAACATAATAGGTATCTTTTGATTCTTTTTTAAAACAATCTCAATAGACCCATTAAATCGATTTATAAAAATTGGCTCAAAACTTTTGTATTAGTTCAACTGCTTTATGCAGCTTTTTATAATTTGTATTCCACCTTTTTAGGGAATAGCTTCAATATCTCATTTTTTGAAATTTTTCTAGGAATGTGGATATAAGAAAGAGCATTAAGAGAATCTGCTTTTGCAAATAAAGCATCATTTTGAGCATGTGGAAGGGTAAAGTTAATGGCATAGTTTTGAAAATAATAAATAATCTGATAATGAAGGATAGTGGCCACTAATTCTAATGTTTATTCAACACCCACAATTTGGATCTAAACTTTTAAGGCTGACAAAGCATAAGGATTAAATAAAGCAAGATAGTAGTTTGGAAAGAAGGTGAAAAACACTAATCTAGCATTTAGAGAAGTTTCAACAATACTTATGACTGCATGACAGTATTATTTATATCTGAAATCTTGTAACATTATTCTAGTAAAAATAGGAAGTCCTTATCTCCCATGATAGATAAGTCCCAATTTGATGGTGTCAAAATGGATATAAGAGTATCCCTGACTAAGTTAGGTCCTTGGAAACTCAAAGAGGAATTTTTAAGGTTACAAATTATAATACTTGCGAGGCTAGGATAAAGTGTTAGTTAAAATTGGAGGGCTAAACATATTCTTTAATAGATGAAAAAGGTTTTTTAGAAGGGCTTTGAAAGATTATTTCCATAAGGGCTGAGATTTAGAGAAAGCAACATAAAGGCTTAATAGAGGAGCTTTTGATTCCACTATCTTTTGGTCTTCTGGTAAATAGGTGAACTCATATAACTAGTTAGTCTTATTTACTGCAGATTATTTGACAAAAGGGGATATGGTAACAGAAGTAGATTTAGTAAGTACATATTTATAATCACAAACAACAGAAGAAGTGGAAGTGGAACATGAACTAGATTCAGACATGGTTATGTTATCCTTCCTCTTTAGGCAACCTCTATTCTTACAATAATTATATATATATACATGTATCATAGTAAGAGCTACAAAAAAAATGGTCAATTTAGCACTAGCTAAAAGGTTCATGGATCAAATTGACCTTCTTTCCTATTTTAAAATTGGCAAATTATTTGCTCAACAAAGGAATGAAAGCCAATCTGACCCCTAAATTTTATGTTTCAACTTAATTTAAACCATTTTAATATTTTAGTCGCTAAAGTTTTCTTACCAAAAATAACTGTTTCTTGTTGAAACTAGCTCTTATACTCTAGATAATGAAAAACACATAGATTGTTATTCTTTAAGACATGGGGTTAATAAGTCCATATTTTATGCTTATTTTGAGTTGATATTTAACTAGTTTTAGTTATTATGATGTGATTATTTGGTAATTTAAGGTTAAATGTGTTATTTTAAGGTTTTATGTAGTTAATTTGTAGTTCATATAGACTTAGGGTTTTATTTAGTATTTTATTAGGTTTTATATAATTCATGTAGGATTAGGTTTATGTTAAGTTTGAATTCTATTTGGTTATGTTTCACGAAGATTCTAGATGCATTTGATATGTTTTTTCATGTTTTATAATGTTTGGAGACTTAGAATTTGAATTGGAAGCCAATGAAGATCAATTAAAGCTTAATTCAATAAGAAAAAAGATAAAGTAAAATCATCACGGGTGTTACAAGGGGAGTAACAGTCGTTACCTAGTGCCTACAAGTGATTATTAATGTAATACCTGCATCTTAGATGCACTGTTCATGCATTATATTTTCATAACATATAGAATCCAAGTATGGCTTGTATTTAAGTTGGGTATATGCATGTTAGTAGAGAGGGACTTAATTGTAAAGAATTTGGGAGTGGATTGTCACAATTGAAAATTTGGGGACTATTGTGTAATATGCCCATTTCATTAAGGGGCTAAGTAGATATTAGGGAGATATTTGGCTATAATTATCTAGTTTTATTATTATTATTATTATTATCATTATTATTATTATTATTATTTGGATGATAATTATACCTTTAATATGCAATTATGAAGAAGAGACTTTAGGGAGGCATTTGGTGAGCTTTGATTGGTTTAAGAGTTTATGTGTATATTTAATTGTATGTGTGAGTGTGCTAGTATATTGAATGTGTAGAGAATTGAGAGGAAGAAGAAGAGTGAGTTTTGAGTATTTTTTGAGAGATTTTGATCTTACTCTACCTAGTAATTAGGAGGCATTAGGAAGTCTAATATATATTAAAGTCAAATTGGTGAGCTTTTCTTGTGTTTTTTATTAGTTCGAGTTGAGTTTTCTTGGTTGCAATTTCGGGTATGTTTTCCTCTATTCTTTATTCCTATTGTTTATGCCATATCTTGAGCTTTAGAGCTCTGACTTGAGTACGGTTGGACTCCCTGGAAACTTTAGAGAGTCCTCTACATTTTCTATATTTTGAGTTTGGACTGATTTTGTTGTTAAGAAGGGCAATTAGGGCCAGATATTTTATTGCTCATTTGATGCTCCATTTTGCCTGAATGGATTCTAAAATCCATAATTAATTCTATACTTATCTGAATTGAGTTATTCCAATTGAAATTTGTAGTAGACATATAACCCTAGCTTCAGTAGCAATTTGGGGGTTTTTGGATTTGTGTGTGCATCTTTAGGTCATATTGAACTTTGAGTATTTAGGTGCACTTCGTGAGGTTAGGGTGAATTGCAATGCTTGCTTGTTGAAATTGATGTATGATTATGTGTAGGGGTGATAAAGGAAAGAAAAGCACTCATAATTAGAAGAAAGACCCTTTTGTTGAAGTGGAAGCACTTGAAGGTAAGTAACTATTGATATATATTGTATCCATATGCTAAGCTATTATGTGTATATTTTGTGTACTTCCTTAAATGAATTTTGAATAAATGTGTGAATTGGTGAATGTGATGTGGAATGACTTTCCACCCTCTTGTGTATTGATTTTATAAGGTTATGTTGGCAAATGATGTTATATATGTGTGGTGTAGTGGACACTATATTTATGTATGTGAATGTTATAAATATAAGCTTTGATGAAATATTAGTGAATGGTTGTTATAATGGCTTGTTGATATGCAATTGATGGAATTATATTGTGTGGTGTGGATTGTGTTATATTTCACTTGAAGGTAAAATATATGAGGAAAGTGAGAAATTATGATAATGTGTGATAGTAGGGACTGAGCCGGGTGGATAGTCTCCATTGATTATGTGTGATGGGCAAGCTGAGCTGGGTGTATAGCTATCCATGTGAGAAGTGAGACTGAGCTGGGTGGATAGTCTCACTAAATGGCCATTTTATTGATAATGAATTATGAGGAATATAGCCAATGAGGCTAAGTGTGAGGAAAATTATGTAAGGAAAGGTTCGACCGGATACTAACTGTTGTATTGAAATGTACATACCTTGAATGTATATTTTTGAATGAGATTCAATGTGTGAATGGGTTGTTTCTAGTTATAATGGATGAATATTGAAACGTTAAACTTGTTAATGATTGAGAATTATATGTTTATGAATGAATTAATGATGATTTGTATGTTTAAGAGGTGTTTTTAGGCTTAATTTGAGTTATATTTGAGTATGGAATGGATTGCTAGGCATTAGAATGGCCAAATGGGAGTTTTGGCCTTGCTTGGGTTGCTTATGGTCTGCTCGCAACCGTGAGGGTGCAACAATGAGCACCCCAGGCCTTTTTGCCCTGAAAATTAGTTCTAACTGGGCTGCTCACAGTCTGGCTCATGACTGTGAGGAGCCTGTTCGTGGTCGTGAGCCTCTTCCTTGCGACCGTGAGGACGCGACCGTGAGGAGCCCAGCCTCCTCTTTCTGCATACTTTTGTCTCTGTATTTTTACTATAACTCAAGCTATAGAGCTCCAAATGAAGCATGGTTTAATGCTAGAAAAACTTTAAAGAATCTTCTACAACTTTTGTGTTTTAAGTTTGAGTTGAATCTACTGTTAAGATTCTCTAACAGAGCTTAACAATTTAGTGCTCACTTACTCCTTCTTCATTTGGACTTCTGTACGCGCTCAAAGTAGTGCCAATGGTTATGTAACTTCATGGTGATTGTATATAGACTCAGTAGAGGATTAAAAGACTATATTCTAATCATTAGAATGTGTCTTATATATGTAATTATGTGCTTCATTAGATCAACTCTTATATGATAGGTATTTGTGTACAACTGTATTCATAGTTGCTTATTGAGTTGCAAGCTCACCCCTTTGCATTGAAACTTTTCAGGAATTGATTAGATTAAAGGGCTTAAAGCTTGCATTGGAATCATAGGTGGGCCGAATGAGTATGGTGTACCCAACCTTCATCCTGCATATCCTCATTCAGCATTTTATAATAGTATTATGTGTATGAGTTAGCCTTATGTAGCATGTGTGTAATACTAGACAAACATATGTGTAATGCTGTATATGTATGTATATTTGAGCTTTTATGTACATATAAAAGCACTGTTGATGAAAGTTCTCTTATGCCACATATTTGTGGTTATTGTTAGCCACGTGTATGATTATGCTTATGGGCATTACAATTAAAGATTAAAGCAGGTAACAGTCGTTACCTAAATCATTATAACTGTTACAAAATGGCTGCATTCATATCCAATATAGCAAGCTTAAGTATTTTAACCATAACTTACTCTATAAAACTTGGATTGAGGTGATTCAAAATGCTATTGAAAGCTAAGACAAAAAGCTACAACGTTTTTACGGAATGCTAAGGCTAATTCGATCATCATAAGGGGCTAAATTCTTAGGAAAGGCATCTAATATGTACAAAACTGGATAACAATCTGAATTTAATTAGGATTCAGCTTTTCAAGAAAAATTTACTTCCAAATCAATCAAGGATGAGCTATGCCTATATAAAGGACCTTTGGAACATGGGAAAGAATATTTAGATCATCATTCTAAGCATTCAACATTATTCTTTATGTTTAAAAACATTTATTCACTATATAGGTTAGTTTTCAATTGCATGACCATTATTCGTCGAGTTTGCGCATTTAAAGGACTTTAAGATTAAGTTAAGGGGGATTCTAATCTCTTCTGAATTTTCTTTAGAATGTCTTCAAGAATTTTTATAAGTTTTGTTCTTATAATCATAAACATGTTAGGCTAAATTCTCACTATATACTAGGGTTGATCTAAGTAGTTTGGGGATGTATTGACAATTATTTTTTGCTTTAATTTAAGTTTCAATCTTTTACATATGGGTCTTATTCTTATGCTTAATTATATTTAATAACTAGTTATGGTTAAATTATACTGAGGCCAAGAGGTGATGTATGCTTTGGGTTTGTTGTTTATGTTAAATATTGTAATAAGTATTATGAGACTGAGAGGTGATTAATGCTTAAGATCTAGATTAAGATCTATTGATGTTAATTAAGTTGAGAGATCTTTTAATTTTTAATATAGCATGATCTGTCATTGAGCTAAGTTTGATTAATGATTTGTTATGTTATTGTCACATCCCTTTCTCTACTATAAGGGTCAGTGCAACATTAAACTACTAGTCATATACAAACTATTATATATCATAACTTAATATAAATAATCATTCTTACAAGCATACTATAATACAAATAAAGTTTACAGTATTTATTAAACAACTGTACATATGCCTCTGAGGCTTACAAAATAAAAATTTGTCTCCAAACAATAATAGTTTGTTGGCTCAACCTCTTCTAGTGCTCACTCCAAAACATGCTATACAAGGATCTACTGATCCACCGAAAAAAAATATAAAATGGTTATGATAGGTGGGGTGAGTACGACTACTCAATGTGAGAATGTATGTAAAACTACAGAAAACATTAATATATAATCATGTAACATAATACAAAAATTCAACTTAAGTCAAATACAAATCCATCTATGATATGGAAAATAACTTGAGTATTTATGTAAATACTTCTTTCTCAATAATTTCTGCTATAAAAATAGAACATCCACATACTTTCCTTAGAATCCTTTAGTACATTTTGATATAAATTAAGGAAAATTATAGACAAAATCATTAAGATCAAATACATAAATACATATATATATATACCGTTGTACACTCAGGTGGTATCCTATAAATCCCATGCAAAATTGAGAGCTGAATGTCTCACCTGGCTACCTAAAGTACTAAATCATCATCATACGTATGCACAAAGTCATTGCCCGTCGACAATATATTTTGTTTTGTTTCACCCGGCATTCAAGGTGTGATTTCATAAGCACCTTTCTGAGTGTATTTCTTAAATCAAATATTTTAAAACTAAATTCTCATGTGTATAGCTCAAAGTAAACTTAACACCATATGATTTCAGATAGCTTGAAAATACATAATTGCAAATAGCATTTAGGAAATCAATAAACATCAATCCTTTATAAAATATAAGAATATATATATTTTTGAGATTTAATAAATACATATCATAGATTTTAAACCATCATTATACTAATATCCACTCACCTATTAAGACAACTGATAATTCTAGCCTAGAGGAGCGGCGTTATGCTTTACGGCTGGGGTTAAGGTTCCTCCTAACAACCAAAAGCAAATCATAAGAATACTAGCTTGTAACCTCAATTCTACTCAATTTAATTGATCTACAGCTTAAAGATATGACTTAGGACCCAAACAAATGACTCAAATCTACTCAAAATAGGGTTTTGGGGCTTCGGGAGGCTGCTAGGGCACTCCTCGGTACACAGAGTCACCGCCTCTGTGCTGAGGCACCGCCTCTGGAGCACTGAGGTGCCGCCTCTATGTTGAGGCGTCGTCTCTGAGGCCTGGAATTGTAAAAACTCGATTTAAATTGACAAAAATGCTAGAAATCAATCCCAAACATCATTTTAAACATCCCAAGGGTCCATTTTAGCATAAACAGGCTTAAAAACTCAAAACTTCAATCAAAATATCAATTTATATAATAATTCAAAAACTAGAATCAAATTAACTTTACTTACCAAAAACTCTTGTATATACTCTTGAATTTGTAATAAGAAACCTTGAATCAATGTTTAGAAGTTGGGAATTATTAGTTTGATAAAAGAAAAGAAATGAAAAAGACAAAGAATGAAGAAGTTGGCACATAGAAGAAAGAAGAAAGAAAGGAATGGCGTGAAAGTGAAGCTCTTGCTTCCTTTTCTTCTTTTTTAAAACATTTTTGACAAATATCTGTTTTAGCCCCTTTTTAACAAATATCTATTTTAGTCTCTTAAATTTTTAAAACAGCCAAAAAGGCCCTTAAACTTATTTCTAATGTAATCGAGTTCACTTATCTATCTATACCCTAATTTTTAGGACAGAGTATTTCAATTCTCTCCCTTTTAAGAAATTTTATCTTCGAAATTTACATACATATGAGGGAAAATAAATGGGGATACTAGATTCGGATATCTTATTCTCTCTCCCATATTGCTTCCTCCTTAGAATGATTTCTCTACAAAACTTTAACTAATGGAATCACCTTATTCCTTAATACTTTCTCTTCTTTCGCTAAAATCTTTATAGGTTCTTCTTCGTAGGTCAAATCTTCCCTTAATTCTATTAGTTGAGGTTGCAGGATATGGGAGGGATCACTTCTATATCTCCTCAGCATAGAAACATGAAAGATGTCGTGAATTTTGGACAATTCTGGTGGTAACGCTAGCCTATAAGCAATAGGTCCAAGTTTTTTAATAACTTAATATGGCCCAATATATCAAGGACTTAACTTTCCACGCTTTCCAAAATGCAGAACACCTTTCTAAGGATAAATTTTCAAAAATACTTTTTCCCGGAATACAAACTCAATGTCCTTCCATTTCAAATCCGCATAGCTCTTTTATCGATCTTGAGCAGCTTTTAAACAACTTTTAATCGATTGTATCTTATCTGTCGTCAATTATACAATTTATGGGCCCATTAATTTCCTTTTTTCTGCCTCGTCCCAACACACTAGAGTCCTACACTTTCTTCCATATAGCACTTCACAGGGTGCCATGTCGAGGCTAGCATGGAAGCTGATATTAAATGCAAACTCCATTAAAGTCATGTGTTTGTCCTAACTTCCCTTGAATTCCATTCCACATGCTCTAAGCATATCTTTTAATGTTTGAATAGTTCGTTCAGACTATCCATCAGTTTGAGGATGAAAAGCAGTACTAAACTTTAGCTTGGTACCTATAGAATGCTGCAAACTAGGCCAAAATCTTGACATAAATCGTGGATCTCTGTCAGATACTATAAAGATAGGAGTACTATGAAGTCTTACCACCTCATTCACATAAATCTCTGCCAGTTTGTCCAAAGAATAATCCACCTTTATTAGTAAGAAATGTGCTGATTTAGTTAACCTATCCACAATTAATTACCCACACATAGTCATTTCCTACTTGCATTTGAGGTAAACTAGAAATAAAGTCCATGGTGATGTGCTCCTACTTCCACTCAAGAATAGGAAGTGGTTGAAGTGTTCCAGAAGGATATTGGTGTCCAGCCTTGATTTGTTGGCATACCAAACATTTTACTAAGAAATCTACTATTTTCTTCTTCATACCTTGCCACTAATAATTTTCTTTAAGATTTCGATACATCTTTGTACTGCCAGGGTGCATTGAATATGCTGCACAATGAGATTCTTCTATTTTTTTCCTTTTTAAGGTTTCTTCATTAGGCACGCATAATCTAGTTTCCAACATCAAAGTTCCATCATCTTTGAGAGAGAAATCTGTAAGAGTGCCATTTTTCACTTTATTGATGATTTTGCTTAAGTATTGGTCTTGAACTTGAGCTTTTTGTACCTTTTCAACTGGTACAGGTCTCACTCTTAGAGTAGCTAACAATGCTCCCGAACTACTCAATGAGAAATCTACTCCTAAATATCGTAAATCCAAAAGAAAAGGAAGTCTTACAGCTTTAATATGAGATAAACAGCTATAAGACCTTCGACTGAATGCATCCGCTACTTTATTAGCTTTCTTAGGATGGCATTCGATGGTGCAATCATAATCCTTGAGTAGTTCAATCCATCGCCTCTATCGTATATTTAACTCCTTTTGAGAGAGCAGATACTTTAAACTTTTATAATCAGTGAACATTTGGCATGACTCTCCGTACAAATAATGTCTCCAAACCTTTAAAGCAAAAACAACTGCTACCAATTCTAAGTAATGCATCGGGTAATTCAATTCATGTGGTTGAAGTTGTCTAGATGCATAAGCTATCACCTTTCCATGTTGCATCAATACATAACCTAATCCTTTTCTCGATGTATCACTATATACCACATAGCCTCCACTACCAGAAGGAAGAGTAAGAACAGGTACTAATGTTAAACAAGCCTTAAGTTTCTCGAAGCTTTCTTAGCATTCACCAGTCCATTCAAACTTACTGTTCTTCCTAAGCAATTTAGTCATGGGTGATGCAATAATAGAGAAATCCTGAATAAAGTGACGGTAATATCCTGCTAACCCTAAGAAACTCATAACTTTTGTACGATTAGTCAGAGGTTCCCAATTAACCACTGCTTTAATTTTTTTAGGATCCATAAGAACTCCTTTTGTAGAAATTACATGTCCCAAGAAAACTACTCTATCAAGCCAAAATTCACACTTACTAAATTTGGCATACAATTACTTATCCCTTAAAATCTGCAAAATAATTCTCAATTATTTCTCGTGAGCTTCTTTACTGCTTGAGTACACTAAGATGTCATCTATGAATACGATAAGAAAGTTATCTAAGTAGGGTCAAAACACTCTGTTCATAAGGTCCATGAAAGCAGATGGCGCATTCGTCAACCCAAATGGCATCATAAGAAATTCGTAATATCCATAACGGGTTTGAAAAGCTATCTGAGGCACATTTACTTTATTAATCTTCAATTGATGATACCTATACCGTAAATCAATTTTAGAGAAAACCTTAGCACCTTGAAGCTGATCAAAAAGATCTTCAATGCGAGGCAAGGGATACTTATTCTGTATCGTCATCCGATTGAGTCACCTGTAGTCTATACATAGTCATAAGGAACCATCTTTCTTCTTCACAAATAATACTAGAGCTCCCTATGGTGAGATACTAGGCCTTATAAAACCTCTATCCAAAAGCTTATGTAATTGAACTTTTAACTCGATTGGAGCCATTCTATAAGGTTATTGAGAGATATGAGTTGTACTCGGTTACAAGTCAATAGGAAACTCAATCTCTCTATTAGGAGGTAATCTAGGTAGCTCTTTTGGAAATACATCAAGAAACTCACAAACTACCAGAATATCCTCTATCTTAGGTTCACTCAATTCTTTATCAACAACATAGGCTAAATAGGCTTGATACCCCTTCTTAAGCAATTTCTCAGCTACAATAGCAAAAATTACACAAGACGGAAAAAGACGACGTTCCTCTTGAAAGATGAGCTTAGGCTTTCCAAGTCGTCTAATCTTCACTAACTTCTCAAAACAATCTACTGTGGTATAATGACGGGATAACCAATCCATACCTAAAATAGCATTGAACTCATGAATAGGCAAAGAAACTAAGTCCGCTAATAGTTGTTGGTCCTCTAGTTTAACTGCACATTCTCTATACACTTATTTGCATACAATAGGATTACCAATAGGGATGCTAACCACTAGAGCCTCACCTAACAAATCCCTTTATTTATCAAAATGACTAGTAAATGTAAAGGAGATAAAAGAATGTGTGGAGCCAGGATCAATAAGAATATAGGCATCTTTATCCATAATAGATAACATACCAATCACAACTTCAAAAGATGTTAGTGCCTCTTGCTATGCTATGGTAAAAATTCTAGCTTGATTTTGTGGTCTTCCAGCCTCTGCTCCTTGTCTAGGTTGAATAGATAAGGTAGCTCCACTAGCCCTATTAGTGCTGGTACCTCCTACCGCAGGCCTACCTTGAGACTGGGTTTTACCACCTCTTTGATTCCTTAGTGCAGTAGACCCATGTCCAGATCCAGCTGGCTGATTTAAACGAGACATTCCCTCTTAAAGTGACCAATCTCTCCACACTCAAAACATCCTCCAGTTGCATTTTATAATCACCTTCATGATTTTTACCACAGACAGAGCATAAAGGTCGATACCTTTGTCGAGCTCCAGCAACTTGAGCACCTGTAAAACTACCCACTAGCAGCTGTACTATACTCTGGCTAGATTACTTTGATTCAGTATAAGAGCTCATGCCAAAACTAGGACCAGTTCTAGCTTGAAATGCACCTCCTTATTTCTTAGTAAACCTATTATCAACATTAAAGAAGGAACTCTGACCGTGCTTCTAACCTTTTTGAAACACTTTTCTTCTTTCTTTAGCTTCTCTACCTCTAAAGCTTTTTCTACTAAGCTTCTATAAGTAGTACCCTCAAAAGAAGCTAAAACCGACCGAATAGTCACATGCAAGCCACTTAAGAATCGATCGTACTTATTCTCCTTGGAAGGAAGCATATCAGCCATAAATCGATATAAATCTTCAAACTTATTGATATACTCCCTAACAGTCATATCTTTCTATGCCAACCTAAAGAAGGCATTTTGCTTCTCTTTCCTATAGCTCTTTGAAATATACTCCTTCTGAAATTCTGTTATAAATGCTTGCCAAGTCATTTCATCACCATGAAGGCGACGTATCCTATCCATCCAACTATCTGCTACTCCTTACAAGAACATCTTTATTGTACTAACCTTCTCCCTATCCAAAATTTCCATTGAGATAAAGACTTTCTCAATCTTCTTAAGCCATTCTACAGCCTTCTTAACATTTAGAGAGCCATTAAAATTCTCATCTCCTAAATGTCTACAGTGTTTTACTACATCCTAAGGCCTCTATTGATCTTTAGCTGTTATAGTAGCTGTAATGGCTTGGGCTATAGCTGCACCTAATCCAGTATCAATATGAAATACAATAGGTGGAACAGGTGGTACCTGAGCTGCTGGTGGAGGATTAGGTTGAAGGGGTGGGTCTATCCTAAAATGATCTCTTTGTGAGGCAGTATTACCTACTGACTCACTTCCTTCAGGCAACTCATGCTTATCCATCCCTTCCAAATATAAAGATGGAGTAGAGTCCCTATGAGTTTGTTGGCCAATATTCTCTAATCTCTTAACACAACGATGGTCTCGACCACCACGGCCTAAACCATCTATAACATGGGGTGGCATCTTCCTATACTATAACAAAAGACCAAGATTAAAAACCTAATCAATATATCCTACCTAATGGAGTCTACAGAATTAATAACCTATGCTCTGATAATAATAAATGTCATACCCCTTTCTCTACCATAAGGGTTAGTGCAAAATTAAACTACTAGTCATATACAAACCATTATATATTATAACTTAACATAAATAATCATTCTTACAAGCATACTGTAATACAAATAAAGTTTACAACATTTATTAAACAACTGTATATATGCCTTTGAGGCTTACAAATAAAAGTTTGTCTCTAAACAATAATAGTTTATTGGCTCAACCTCTTCTAGTTCTCACTCCAAAACATGATATACAAGGATCTACTAATCCACTGAAAAGCAATCTGAAATAGTTATGATAGGTGGGGTGAGTACGACTACTCAGTGAGAGCATATATGTATAACTACATAAAATATTAATATATAATCATGTAACGTAATACAGAAATTCAACTTAAGTCAAATATAAATCCATCCATGATATGGAAAATAACTTAAGTATTTATGTAAATTCTTATTTCTTAACAATTTCTACTATAAAAATAGAACATCCATATACTTTCCTCAGAATCCTTTAGCACATCTTGATATAAATCAAGGAAAATCATAGACAAAATTATTAAGATCAAATACATAAATACATATACATAAACTGTTGTACACTCAGGTGGTATCCTATAAATCCCATGTAAAAATGGGAGTTGAATGTCTTACCTGGCTACCCAAAGTGCTAAATCATCATCATACGCATGCGTAGAGTCATTGCCTGTAGGCAATATATTTTGTTTCGTTTCACCCGGTATTCAAAGTGTGATTTCATAGGCACCTTTCTGAGTATATTTCTTAAATCAAATATTTCAAAACTAAATTCTCATGTGTATAGCTCAAAGTAAACTTAACACTATATGATTTCAGATAGCTTGAAAATACATAATTACAAATAACATTTAGGAAATCAATAAACATTAATCCTTTGTAAAACATAAGAATATATACATTTTTGAGATTCAATAAATACATATCATAGATTTTAAACCATTATTATACTAATATCCACTCACCTGTTAAGACAACTGACAATTCTAGCCAAGAGGGGCGGCGTTATGCTCTACGACTGGGGTTGAGGTTCCTTTTAATAACCAGAAGTAAATCATAAGAATACTAGCCTATAACCTTAACTCTACTCAATTTAATTGATCTACAGCTTAAAGATATGACTTAGGACCCGAAAAATAGCTCAAATCTATTCAAAATAGGGTTGGCTACCGGGGTGCTCCTCAGCATACAAAGGTGCTGCCTTTGTGCTGAGGTACCACTTCTATAGCACAAGGGTGCTGCCTCTATACTGAGGTGCCGCCTCTATGCACAGAGGTGCCGCCTCTATGTCGAGGCATTACCTCTGGAGCACTGAGACGCCGCCTCTATGTTGAGGCATCATCTTCGCGGCCTATAATCGTAAAAACTCAATTTAAATCGACGAAAAATGCTAGAAATCAATCCAAATCAATCTCAAATATCATTTTAAACATCCCAAGGGTCCATTTTAGCATAAACAAGCTTAAAAACTCAAAACTTTGATTAAAATATCAATTCCTATTACAATTCAAAAACTAGAATCAAATTATCTTTACTGACTAAAAACTCTTATATATACTCTTGAATTTGTAATAAGAAACCTTGAATCGATATTTAAAAGTTAGGAATTATAAGTTTGATAAAAGGAAAGAAATGAAAAAGATGAAGAATGAAAAAGTTGGCGTAGAGAAGAAAGAAGAAAGAAAGGAATGGCGTGAAAGTGAAGCTCTTATTTCATTTTCTTCTTTTTTAAAACATTTTTGACAAATATCCATTTTAGCCCCTTTTTAACAAACATCCATTTTAATCCCTTAAATTTTTTAAAACAACCAAAAAGGCCCTCAAACTTATTTCTAGTGTAATCAAGTCCACTTATCTATTTATACCCTAATTTCTAGAATATAGTATTACAGTTATACTTAGCGAGACGAGAGTCCATAAGTTATATCTAATAATTGAATTAATTAAAAAACTTATAATTGTTTGAGAGAGAGTTATAAGGACTTTAGTTGATGAGCATCATTTGATGATTTAAATTAGGTTAAAGTAAAATATTAATGAGTTAATATATGATCCAAGTAAAAGGTGATATTTTAGTACATGCATTCATCCATTGATTGTTTGATAATTAATAATTGCATTGTTTTAAGTTTTCGCCTAAGTCTTTCTAGGGTTTAGAATTCGATTTTAAGTTTAACTTTTAAATTTCAAAATTTGATTGATATATTTAAATAAACAACTAACTAAGTAAAATAATATTCAATAACTAGTTCCCATAGGAATGATACTGTACTTATCACTATATTACTGGAGTGATCTGTGTACTTGTGGTTAGCAACAGTCAAGTTTTTAGCATCGTTGATGGGGATTAGACTTAGTTGATATTAGTAATAACTTGGAATCATTTAATTTAAGCATTTTATTCTTAGTATTTAGTTCTTAATTTGTAGTTTTAGATATTTTAATTTTATTTTTTATTTTACAGGTAGTTTTTTAGCCTTTCTAAAAGGTCACCATGATGGAGGTAGATGTGCTTACCATGATTATTGCTAAGCTAGCCATAGAAAATGAGATGAAGAGAACGAATACTACTACTACTATACCTTCTTATTGTGAGATATGGCAAAGAGAGCATCTAACTATGAGATACATGAATTACATGCAAGGATGGGGTAACCCATATAGCAATACCTATAATCCTTCATGTAACCATCCAAATTTCTCATAGGGAAATCAAAGAGAGCAAGGGCCATCTAGTTTTGAAAACCCAAATTTCCAATATCAACCATCACTACCTTGAGAGATGAGTTCATCTATAGGAAGCAAATTAGAAATATTTATGGAGATGATGGACAAGAGAATGACACTTTAAGAAGATTATGAACAAAAGGCTAGATGCAAGGTTCGAATAATCAACTAATAATATTCATCAAATACTTAAGAATTATGCTACCTTCAACCACAACCTTGAGGTATAAATGGGGCATTTACCTTATCATCAATTATTCAAGGAAAGATGGTGATAAATCCAATGGAGCATGTAAGGGCTATCACTTTGAAAAGTGGAAAGGAGTTAGCGAAGCCTAGAGAATCTTTATCAAATGAGGAAATGGAGTTGTTAAGTGAAAAAAAATCCAAGATGAATAACGAAATCTAATCCTTTGATGTTTATCAAGAATCTTATAATGAAGATTGAAGTTATAAACAATGATGAATTTGAAGATAAAGTACAAAAAAAGGTCAAGATAAAGGAAGCTAAAGTTAAGGATGTAAACTTCAAAGTCAAAAAGGATGAAGGAGGAAACTCAACCAAACTAATTAAAAAATCTTAAGTCAAAGCCACTTTCAAATTCACTTATTAATTGGTTCAAGGGTATTGTTTTTAATGCTAAAAAGAAGAGGAATTACACAATGTGGAGGCCCATAACCAAGGATGCTAGCACTTGTGTGGAACACATGACTTAATTATCATAAAGACTTGGCAATGGTCTAGTTCAACACCATATAAACAAAGCACTTCTTGGGAGATAATCCAAGCATTTTCTTACCTTTTTTTTAGTTTTATTGTTAGTTTTAATTTTATCCTACTAATTGAATTTCAGGTTCTTAATATAGGTTAATTGATAAGAAAATATATGCAAACATTGAGGATAATATTCAATTCAAGTGTTGGGGGAGTATCTTTTACCCTTTTCTTTTGTTATTTTTGCTTCTTTTTTTTTTGCTTATTAGTTACTTTAGTTTAGGTTTAATTTGGTTATTTTAAAAAATTACAAGAAATTTTTAAATTTTTTTTGCATCCTTAAGTTGCTTAGTTATTTATATTAGGCTAATACATAACTTAATCATGCTATACTACTTAAAACTTTTTAAGTGTTAACTTTAATTTTCCTATCTTATATATATGCATTTATTAAGGTCATAATTCTCGTATATTAGGTTGAGTTTTTTTAGTATAATCATGGCTTAACTTTGTTCTTGCGTATTAAAACTTTTGGTTAAGATTGAGTATTAGAATATTAACTTAAAGAGTACTTCTCTTTTAAGTGAGTGGAATACTATTTATGGATAGTTTGTCTTAGTTGAGTGATTTTAAGCATTAGAACCGTCTTTGATTCTAGGGTTAATTACTATTTACTCCCTCTATTTTAGCATATTATACTACTTACTCCTTGACATTTAAAAATTATATTTTTCAGCCTTTATTTTTCATAAATTTAACTACTTGCCCTTTTTGTTGTATTTTCCATTAAAATTAATGTTAGGTTATTGTAAAAAGATAATAAAACCCCTTATTAAATTAACTCTTTCTCATGTGATCCACCGCAGGCCTTATCACCATTACCACCGCTCCCACCGTAAATATCATCACCATTACCACCGCTTTTACCACAAACATCATCAGCCAATAATTTTTTATTAAAACTAACCATTGAAATTATAGAAGCCAATAACTAAATCTATTCATAGTAAAAAAAAAGAAAACAACTCTATTCATCAAAAAACTTATGTTTAACAAAAACCCAATCAACAATAATTAAAAATCACTATCAACAGCACTAACACAAATTTAACCATAACAATGTACAATTATAATAACAAAAATAAATAAATTTGTTTATTACTATTCATTAGTATTTATAAACCTCATTGATGAATCAAAACCAAAGTCTAAAAATTCATACCCAACTTTCATTGTAAAAAAAATAACCAAACCTATAACTTTACGATTAACACCACAAAAGCTATTATGGTGATAGTGGTAGCGAAGGCAGCAGTAGTAGCATTAACACAAATGCAATGATGTAGAGACAACTGCAACGGTAACATTAATGGCAACAACAAGGGCAAAGATAGCCGTAATGGCAATAAGAGCAGCAATAATGACAATGAAAGCATCAACAACGACAATGGCAGCAACAACAACGACAACGATAGTGGCAATGTACAGAGAATCAAAATCAAGAGTTTGTATATATTTCAATCTTTAAAAGATTAAGATTAGATCTAATTTTTAAAGAATATGAGAGATGGTGTTAATGATATCTTAGTTATAGATTGAAAAATAAAAGAGAAAGAGGGAAACATATAACATCTTGAGAGATTTTTACTTTTTTAAAAAAATTTCGGTTCTTTATTTTTCAGTCATGGATTAAAAGGGAAATAGATAGTGAAAGGTGAGTTTTTTTATTAAATAAAAGATAAGTATAACAGTTGAAAGGAAATAAATAGGTTTAAAGAAAAATTTGTAGAAGGAAGAAAATGTAGAAGAAAAGATGTGGCTGAGGGTATTATCATCAATTTTTTACCTATTTAACAGCTCAGTGATGGAAAATGTAACAGGAGTAAATAATTGAATTTTTGAAAAAAGAAGGTTGAATAAATATAATTTTTAAATGTCAAAGGGCAAGTAGTATAATCTGTTAAAAGATAGGGGAAATAGTAAACAACCTTTTAACTATGAGTCATGGTAATAACTAACTAATTAGTGTAGAAGGGTGAAATAGAACATAAAATGCATTCACTAAGATAAAAGTAGTAGTTAGGATGAGATGGAGGGTAAAATGCACTTGCCAAGATAAGTTAAGTTAAGATTAATAGATGTGAGGTGGAGTGTAAAATGAACTCATTAAATTAGTTCAAGAAGGAGCATAAAACACACTTATGAAATATAGTGCAAAATGCTTTAAACAAATTATAAGTGTGTATCAAAATGAACTTTTTTTGAATTATTGAAATAAATTAGTTAGTTATCATTCTTTAGGGTTAAAGGATTTGCAACATTTAAAATTATTCGAATTTGCTTACAATTTATGTCTCTTATTTTATAGATCTTTCATTGATTCCATTGAGAAGTGTTATTTTTTACTTAGTTTTTATCTTTGGTTTTAATTTATAAAAGTGACGTTACGTATACATGAAGCAAGTTTAAATATAGTTATACTTTGTGAAACTCCTTAATATGCATGAAATATGATTTTGATGAAGATTTTGCTTGAGGACAAGTAAAAATCTAAGTGTAGGGAGTTAATAAATCTATATTTTGTACTTACTTTGAGTTGATATTTAACTAATTTTAGTTATTATTATGTGATTATTTGGTAATTTAAGGTTAAAATATGTTATATTAAGCTTTTACATAGTTAATTTGTAGTTCATATAGATTTAGGGTTTTATTTAGTATTTTATTAGGTTTTACATAATTCATGTAGGATTAAGTTTAGGTTAAGTTTTAATTTTGTATTTAGTTATGTTTTATGAAGATTCTAGATGCATTTGATGTATTTTTCCATGTTTCATAAGGTTTGAAGATTTATAATTTGAATTAGAAGCAAGTAAAGATCAATCAAAGCCTAATTCAACAAGCAAAAGATGAAGTAAAATCATCATGGGCATTACAAGGGGAGTAATGACCATTACCTAGTGCCTGTAAGTGATTATTTAAAGATTGATGCAGGTAATGGTTGTTACATAAATCATAATGGCCATTACAAGGTGCCTGCATTCATATATGATGTAGCAAGCTTTAGTAGTTTAACTATAACTTACTCCACATAACTCTGATTATGGTAATTCAAAATGATATCAAAAGATAAGACAAAGAGCGAAAACTTTATTGAAGAAAGATAGGGACAATTTGATTATCTTTAGGATGCTAAATTCTCAGGAAAGGCATCTGATGTGTACAAAACTGCACAACAATCCAAATTTAATTGGGATTCAACTTTTCAAGGCAAATTTACTTTTAAATTAATTAAGGATGAGCTATATCTATATAAAAGACCTTTGAGACATCGAAAAGAACATTTAGATGATCATTCTAAGCATTTAACATCATTCTTTGTATTCAAAAGCATTCATTCATTAGATATGTTAGTTTTCAATTATAAGGCCATTGTTCGTAGAGTTCGTGCATTCAAATGGCTTCAATATTAAGTCAAATGGGCTTTTAATCTCTTCTTCTTAATTTTTTAAAAATGTTTGTAAGAATTTTCATGAGTTATGTTCTTATAATTATAAACATATTAAGCTTTTCATTATGTACTAGAGTTGATCTAAGTAGCTTGGGGATGTATTGACAATTATTTTTTGATTTAATCTAAGTTTGAATCTTTTGCTTATGGGTTTTATTCTTGTAATTAATTATAATTAATGATTGGTTATAGTTAAAGTATATTGAGACTGAGAGATGATGTATACTTTCAGTTTGTTGTTTATATTGAATATTGTAATATGTGTTATGAGACTGAAAGGTAATTAATGCTTAGGATCTAGAATAAGATCTATTAATGTTAATTTAGTTGAGAGACCTTTTAATTGTTAGTATTACATGATTCATTATTGAGTTTAAGTTTGATTAATGATATGTTATGTTATGCTTAGCGAGGCGAGAGTCCATAAGTTATAGCTGACAATTGAGTTAATTTAATAAACTTATAAATGCTTGAGAGAGAGTTATAAGGACTTTAGTTGATGAGTATCATATGATGATTCAAATTAGGTTACTTAAGATGTTAATAAGTTAATATATGAACCAAGTGAAAGCTTATATTCTAGTACACGCATTCATCCATTAATTGTTTGATAATTGATAATTGCACTGTTTTAAGTTTTTGTTTAAGTTTTTTTAGGGTTTAGAATTTGGTTTTAAGTTTAAGTTTTCAATTTCAAAATTTGCTTAATATGTTTAAACAAATAATTAACTAAGTGAAATAATACTTAACAACTAGTTCTTATAAGAACGATGCTCTACTTATCACTATATCACTTGAGCGATTCGTGCACTTTCGGTTAGCTAACAATCAGTGATCTTGAGATTCAAAAGCTTTAAATAACTATAAAACTTTCAAACAACATTAAAAAAAACCAATAACAAAATTATAAAACATTGCTTAGTATATAAAAAAAGATATAACTCGATTATAAATACTAATTTAACAAAGATAGCATCTCCAAGACTATTATTTTGATTACAAAATCTAAGTAGCTTTCAAAAATTCTTTTATAACATGAAAAAATTATCAATAAAACATAAAATGATTTGACTTCATGTCAGCAGTGCAAATAAAATTGAAAATTAGACTAACACTAACTAAAATAATCTACTGTGATATTCTATAGTAATTGCAAAAATAGAAGAGGACATAAGATCCCGTTGCCTCCCTCCTTTACTTTTAGGAAAGAAGTCTTCTATATAACCATTCATCATCATTTAAACAAGTGTATTTATGCTTCATAGCATAACCTAATAAATGAATTAAGCAAAAATTTGAAATGCGCTAGAATTTCTTAAAAAGACACCAATTAAGTGAGTAATAAGTTTCTTTAAATCTATCTTGATATCACATTTTGCAGCCTTAGAATTTCTATAATAATTTCTAATAAACTCTCAAGCTAAAAGAATGTTGTCACCAATTTTCATGACAGCAATAAAATACATACTAGGTGGGGGGCTAATTATTATAGCTAAAACCTTCTTTAATCTATCGAAAATAATTTTTTCTAAGGCATGTAATCTTCTAAGTTTTCATAATTTTAAATCTTAGACACTATTTTTAAAATAGTAGGATCAATTTTGATTTAAAAATTTTTCTATTTTGAAAAAAATCTTGAACTTTATAAAATTATGTTATAAGTTATAAAATGTGTTTTTTTTTTCATTTAATAATTGTGAAGAGCACGCACTTGCATTTCTAGGTTTTAAAATAAGGAGTTAATTTTTTTCTTTTAAATATCTATTATTTAACATTATAAAATGAATATGTGGTTTACAAAAATTTAAAATATCATATTAACTAATAAAATGATTACTCGCTCCCCTAAAGAAGAAGAATGTGAAGTGCACACACAAAGACAAAAGGGATAAATTAAGTTACAAATAATAAGAATTGAGCTAAAATGGCTCAAAAGGTAAGAAAAAGGATTAAATTAAGATACAATATAATATTTAAAGGGCAAATTGACTCTTATTTGCTTAAAAAAATTCATGTTGATTTAGTTCAATCTAAAAATTATGAGGAAAACTTATTATAATTAAGGATCTAAACTAATTCTGATAATTGTATGTGTCATCATTATTTTTCTGGATTGGAAAAATTAGTGATGATAAAATTAAATGTGATCATCTCCAAATAAAGATTTAGGAAAGTTCCTCATAATACGTAACTTAAAACCTATATAGGCCCTATAAACCTAGAAATTTATCCATGGAACTCGCCAAAAATTCAAATGTTGAATATATAACCCTCAACTCTACAAAAACTTAAGTTTATGTTGATTTATTTTGGGCAATTGCCATAGACTCAAACTTATAAAACTAATAACTCCTTATAGGTATAATATTACATAAGTGTGAGCGAGTTGTAGGCTTGTGACGCCTTGGTCTTTATATATTATTATTACCATGATGCTACAATGAACCAAATATCACTGAGGGTGAAGCGAGGAACCTTTCAGAACCCTAGGGAAGCTTTGTAAAAGGAGTTGCCACCTGATCGCTTGAGAAAATAGGAAAATAATCTCAGAACTAAACAAAAATTATTCTCTTATTAGAGATTCTATATTCAGAAAGTCATTTCTTCTTGACTACTTTCTTATTATATAATACCAGCTACACACTATCAATTGCTCTAGTTTTGGTGAAATATATATATACACAAACAAACACACAATTAGAGAAATAAAGTTAAAAAATAAAATTTACAATTATTTATATTGCTTTTTTAGTAGATGTATCTAAAAGTTAAAAAAGTTTAGAAAAGTAAATTTAATAATAAATCTTGTAAAATGAAGAGATAATGATATCACAAGTCCTATAGCTTTTTAAAAATTATAATTAAATCCTAGAACTAATTTTTTTAATTGAGTTATACTAGTTGGTAAATATTTACTCATTAGTTTTTTTTCATTAAATCAAACAAAATGTACTTATGTGTCATTTAGACCCCACGAGTTTGAGACATGTATGCAGCCAACTCATACCTCCTTTTCCATGTCATCAATCACATCTTCTTCCTACTTCTTCATTCTCTTGCACCAACACCTTTCTCAAAACCAACATTGTTGTTCATAAGAAAAATTACAACAAAATAATTTTGGAACACCATTATTGTTTATTAGTAAAGAAAATCATCTCCTCTATTTTTCTTATGAAAAACAATGTTTAAAAAAATAAAATGTAATTCATTTTTCTCTATTATGATTGTAGCTAAATAGAATACAAAACAAATATGGCTACAAAATAAGAACAGTAATAAGCTCAATTAGCATCTGCTACAAATTTTATCAAATTCCATCTTCTTAGTGATTTCCATCCTCATCTTCTTCCGCTTCTAATTTTATTAAGCTTTCAACATCTAATTACCTCAATAGTGCTGATTTCTTCCAATTTGAAGCTAAACCTCAAATAATTAATCTTATTACTCCAAAATCCAATGACAACACTAAATATTTTGAATCTAAGTTAAGTTTAAATCAGAAGCCATCACTACCATAAAAAGGAATACATTTAGCTAGAAATGAAGAAATCCTAATGCTACAAGTAGCGTTTGAGCCTTCAAAGCCATGGTCAAACTTTTTTTAAATATAAAAATTATGGACGCGTTGCCTTACATCGATGATGATTATAAAAACCCTAACATTAAAGTAGAGATTGATCATATTATTAAGGCAAAGATGTGTAGAGCTCTAAAATACCATATGATTTTTTTTAAAAAAAAATTACCTTCTCTTCCTAATTTCACTTTAGAAGCTAGTTGGCTTTAATAGTTTCATCTTTTTTTAAGGTTTTAGATTGATATAATTTTATTTTAATTTTTTTCTTATAATGGTGTTGTTGAATTTATAGTAACAAAATTATCTGTTGCTTGGCAAAGAATATGAGCGTGTTAGAGCTAGAAAGCCTTCAATTACTCTTCATTTTTCAAGATATCCTCATATAGATTTATCGCTTGCAAATAAAATGAATGATGAATCTACTTAGAAGTAAGCATTTTTAAGAGAACAATGTTTGGTACAATATTAAATAATCAGGTTCATTATTAAGAGCACTTGAATTTTTAGTGCCTTGAGTGTGTAATTCTTTCTATGAAAAAAAATGATGGTGGTTTTGAGAGAGGTGTTAATGGAGGAGGAGGAAAAAAGAGGAAGAGGATGTGGTTGATGACATAGAAAATAAGGTATGAGTTGACTATATACACATCTCAATTTGGTGTGGTCCAAATGACACATAAGTTCATTCTGTTTAATTTAGTGGAGAAGGACTACAAGTAAATATTTTAAAACTAGTAGGACTTAATTAAAAAAAAAAAAGTGATTCTAGGAATTTTTTTAATTTTTAAATAGTTATAAGAATTGTGTTTTTGTTATCCCTAAAATAAAGGTTAGTTTGCAATTATAATGACATCTATGAAGTTCATAGCATTTCAATCGACAAAACCACAAAAATCAAATGGAATCATGAAAATTCATCCATACATATAAACAACACAAATTCAATATTAGTTTTCATATTTCAAGCTTTCATAAGAAAATAATAATGTCAATCATCTCAAATACACAATATAATCATCCGAGTGCATTAATCAAATAGATATAAAATTCTAAACACATCACAATTCATGTTTTAAATAGAAAATGATATGCATATTAATATAATAAATTAATCATTAGCAAAGGAAGATTAAAAGCTATATTCAATACAAAATCAATATTTTAAAGATCTGGTATGCCTGTCTATATTATCCACATGCATGGGACCCGTAAAGCATATAAATGGTCATAAATAACTTAAAAAGGCACAAAAGCAGTAAATATGTCAGAAATCAATTTTAGATTTATAATACAATAGAAAGAGTCAAAATTAGCAAATTTGACTCACAAATATAATCAACTTCACCAATACTCAAATAAATAAGGAAAATATAAAAAAAATGAGTAGAAGAAGAAAAGCGCAAAAAAATTATATAAAAATGGATATGGTGATTGTCAGAAGCTTAACTAAACTTGATTTAATCAATGGAAGTCACAGAACTTCAAATGGGTATTAAATGAGTTATCCCAATTAATTTTGTAAGGAAAATGAATACAACTAATGTTTATCTCAATAATCTAAATCTGTTTAGTAGAGTTTTATTTGAAGATTAGTTGTTACTACTTGAAGTACTTAAAGTTATTGAACTTGAAAGAGATGTGCTTGTAAAACTCAACAGAGTTGGTGCAGCTTCAATTAATAAAGCTTTGGTTGTTGTTGGAATACCAATTTAAACACCTTTTGAACTTTCATACTTCCAGTTTGCTACTTCATTAAAGACAACATTTGTAACACCCGCCTTTTAGAAAATGTAATCATGTAGTATGAATTGCCTTTTATACATAGTATAATGGTGGCTTTAATTTAAGTGTAGGTATGTGCATGTATTGTAGAAAAGGACCTATTTGTAGGAAAGTTTGGATTTAATTGTCAAGATAATAAGTTATGGGTTATTGTGTAATAATCCCATTTCATTAAGGACAAGGATAGATATTGTGGTGATTTTTTATGATAATTATCTAAATGTTATTATTATTCTTTATTAATAATATTAGTGATAATTATACATTAAATGAAGAAGAGACTTTAGGGGCAAATGGAGAGTTGTGATTGGCGGGTGTATATGTGTGTATGTTGGTGTAGAGATTGGAGAAGAAGAAGAGAGTGTGTTCTTATTAGATTTTTTAGTAAATTATGATCTTACTCAAGTTAGCAAACAATAGTTTTTGGAAGCTTTGGAAGGTCTTTAATCCATTGGAGCATAAATTGGTAAGTTTTATATGTATTTGTATTGTTTGAAGTTGAGTTGTGATTTTGGTAATTTCGGGTTCTATTTTCCTCTGCTTTTAGTGTTAGAGTTTTTACCATAATTTTGGCTGTAGAACTCTGATTTAAGCATGATTAGAGGCTCTAAAAACTTCGAAGAGTCCTCTACAACTTCTATATTTTAAGTTTTGATTGAATTTATAGTTAAAAGGGTCTAATTGGACTCAACATTTTAATGCTCATTCTGGTGGCCCTATTATACCTGAATTGATTCTAAAATTCATAGATAATTCTATACTTGTCCGAATTGAGCAATTCAAATTTGATTTAATAGTAGACTCATATTACTAGCTTCAGTAGAATTTTTATAAACATTGGACTTGTGTGTGCATTATTTAGATATATCAAGCTTTAAGCCTTAGATTGCACCTAGTTGAAATTGGGTGCAAGTTCAATGTTTGATATGTGAGATTGATGAATGATTATGTGTAGGAGTTAATAAAGGAAAGGAGAGCATTCATAATTAGAAAAAAGACCTTTGTTAAAGTTGGAAGCACTTGGAGGTAAGTAATTACTAATATATGTTGTATACATACACTAAGCCCTTATGTGTATATTGTGTATATTTCCCTTCTTTGAATTGAATGAATGTATGGATTAGTGAATATAATGTGGAATCAGTTCCACCCTTTTATATATTGATAATATAAGGATATGTTATATAGTGGATATAATGATTATGTATGTTGAATGTTATGAATATGAGTATGGATGGAATAATGGTGAAATATTGTTATGGTGATTTATTGAGAAGCAATTGTATTGTATTATATTATGTTATATTGTGTTATGTTTCACACGAAGGTGAAACATGTGAGGAAAGTGAGGAAATGTGATAATGTGTGATAGTAGGGACTGAGCTGGGCATGTTAGTAATAGTGCTCTAGGCCTATTGTATGGATATGGTATTTTGACTATTTATGAGAATTTATTATTATGATGATTTGCATGTTTATTATATAATAATGTCCTTGAATAATATTATTAATTATTCTAAATGTCCCTGAT